>CAIGQQ010038338.1:4392437-4429778 GCA_903798035.1 Danio albolineatus
TATATATATATATAGATTTGGTCATTAATAATTTTAGGATTGGAAAAACAAATCTCATAAATCATTTTTGTTTCTGCCACGTTTTTGAAAGCCCCTGGTTTAGACTATCCTGTCACAAAACGCAGCGAAAAATCTACACGAAGGTAACCGTTTGATTAGGGTGTTTATAGTTTACACTCGGAGAGCAGCATTCTCTCGCTTACCACATCTATAGAGACAGGAAAATCAACACCAACTGGACCACGGCTGTTTTTTGAAAAGGAGACGAGCGGCAAATTGAGATTTCACCATTTCCAGATGCGGAAAGCTCTCAGGTAAAAATGTTCCCTACAAACGCATTTCTGTCGCGTGTTGCATGCACTGTAGTCCACCGTGAGTCCAGCTGCGCTCTCATAGCGGGGAAATGAAAGCAAAACTTTCGTTGGAGCACGTTTATAAACACAACACTGGCGACCTGTGTCTCCAAACAATTCTTCTTCTTCCACTTGTTTTGGCAACACGACGTGGTGTCTCTCTGCCGTCTGAACACTGTAGCAGGTAAACAATCTTCGAAGCTATCATGCATATTAATGAAATTGCGCCTTATACGCAATAGAGCGCGCTGATTGGTTCGAACCAAGTCTATCTCACGAATCAAAAGCCGAACGCTCAGAGACGTCAAGATGCACTGGACGTCACAGACGTCCACTCTTCACGCTGGAATACACGCAAGGATCTCATCAGCGTGACGCAGCTTCAAAAATACATTTCAAACCGGAAGAACAAATTTGCCGAAATAACGCAAAAACAACCAATTTTCACTTTTTAGTCAATTATATGTGTCTTAATAGTGTTTATAGCAGCTCAAAAAAAGTGTTTTGGTGTTTCATGTACCTTTAAATGTTACCCTCTCTGTGATGTCGTAAATGCCATATTGCTTTTTGGTTCCTCTTATCTGATTGGAAGCTATTTTTTTCTGTAACCTGGTACCAACCAGAACAGCAAAGAAACGGTAACATAGCGGCATCATCAAATTATGAGGATTAAAGAAAACATCTGTTTCTAACGTCTTGGAAGCAGACATTCACACAAAAAAAATTGTGTGCTTTGCACAGTTTGACAAGTCAGCCACCTTTTGTTAAATCATTTAGAACTGCATTAAAATACCTGCACATTTTCCATACTGCTCTTTTTGTTTGCATAAAACTTAGAATTTTGCTCATTATACATGTATTAATATTTTTAAAGTATTTAAATTCTAGATTCCCAGACGTTATTTTTTTAGATTAGATTTAGATTAGATTCAACTTTATTGTCATTACACATGTACAGGTACAAGGCAACGAAATGCAGTTTAGGTCTAACCAGTAGTGCAATAGCAGCAAGTGCAGATACAGGTATAGATTATAAATTATTAGGTGCAGTTATAGAAAAACTATGGTGATATTTACAGATAGATGTACTGTGAACATTATATACAGGTTGCCTTAGTTATGAGTAGGGCCAGACGGAATCTGCAGACATTTTTTGCTATTTCTGCGGAGTATTTTGTTAAAAATCTGCGGATTCATGCAGAATTATTTTAGGAACATCATAACAAAAAAATTTATATAGAAAATAAAAAGTAATACCTTTTTAACTTTTATTTAATGTTTACAATGTGAATCCAATTAGATCCACTTTATTTGGTAGACAAAGCAAGTCTCCCGAATACAATCTCTACTAAAAGACAGAAAATGTTACTTTACAAACTGTATTGTAAATAAATCATATGAATATTTTCATATTAATCAATATTATTACTGAAATAAATTTAAAAACTGAATAAATATAAATTTACACACATTTACACCAGTAAATAAACAGAATCAATGATGGGCTAAAAATCTGCGGAAGTCTGCGCGCGCAGATTCCGTGTGGCTCTAGGAGCCCAGATTTACAATAAATGATTATATGTACAGTTTGATATTAATAATCAGAAGTGTGCAGATAGATATACAAATATATGTACAGTGGGTGTGTACATAATTAAAAATGTACAGTTGGTTAGTACAGTTCACATAAATGCATCAGTGCAATGTAGGTTTCTTATTAATAATCAAAAGTGTCCAAATAGATAAACATAATTACAAATGGATATGTACAGTGGGTATGTACAGTTCAAATAAATGAATCAGTGCAATGAATATGTGCAATTTTTAAATTTCTGACACATTGCTCAAAATATGTGGCTAAGAAATAGCTATTAACTTCTCTGCTAATAAAGGTGACCCGTATCGAATCGTACCAAACTGTACCACTCAGTGAAAACGGGCCAAAACTAAGGAAACCCTATCGTAAAGTGTCAGCGGAAAAAGAATACAAATTTTACAGGAGGACGATTCATTTTGACAACAGCTGTTCACCACACACACTCACCATATTTATCTCGAAGTCCGACTGTGCATCGAAACACTCCACCAAAGGCCACGTCCTCCCCAAAGATCACTGAAAGAGAAAACAAGCTCATGTTAGGGCCGCTGAAGCACAGGGGCATCAGTTGATGAAGAGGCTGATATCTGCTCATACCTGCGGTC
Organism: Danio albolineatus; assembly: GCA_903798035.1. Lineage (NCBI taxonomy): Eukaryota > Metazoa > Chordata > Actinopteri > Cypriniformes > Danionidae > Danio > Danio albolineatus. The sequence goes on from CAIGQQ010038338.1 coordinate 4,394,993, forward strand.
GGGTCAATGGACAGAGTGTTGTCCAAGGCACTGGTCACAGACTGGAACAAATTCATCTTCTGTGTAGGGCCTGCCAGGCAAACACACAGCAGGGGAAAATATTTACCAGCATTTATCCTTAACAATATAACTCCAGTTTGGACATTTACAGATTAGAAATGATGCAAATTCCCAATTTTGAATCGCTGCCAGAAGAAAGAAAGGTTTACAGGCTACTGTCGGGCTCACCTGACTCTAGGCCTGTCACAATAATCAATATATCGACTTATCGTACAACACATGAACATGGCCTCAATCATTTTTGGTGATGCAATATATATCGGCCAAACATAAGAACAAATACTAGCAACATTTGAGCTGATTGTGCAACTTCTCTACCTTTATTGGAGGTGTCAGTGTCAGTATGGCTAAAAACACTACAGTATTTATTATAAATGACTGTAGTTTGTTTTTCAGATGGGTGCCTGACAACTGAAAATAGATCTCTGGTACCAGATATCGAAGCCTCTGTTACTCTTAACCTTTTTTTGTTAACATTTATTATTATTTATTTAGGATAGGCATTTTCGCATTCTAATTCCAATGCCTGATTATCAAATTGTTGAAATGACTATGGTTAAATAAAATAGTCTTAAAAATAAAACATCATGTGTTCTTTGGAAGAGTGTACTTGCATTGAGATGATATTATATTGTCATTATATAATGAGTGACAAAATGGACTTAAAATCACAATAATATAGTTTATCGCGATATATTTTGGTGCAATATATCGTACAACAAAAATAGATATAGTGACAGGCCTACCTGACTCCAAACGTTTGATTTCAGATTTTGTATATGTGTTTTCTCCATAGATATTTACATTAGGGCTGTTTCTCAATATGCGTTTTTCAGCGATCACGCGTCCTCGTGTAACATCAAAATCAACTGGCAAAGTTCAGTTCCAATAGTCAAGACCGAAAGAACGGAGGATGTGTTCTTGATATCAAGGACGCACCGAAGCAGACTTGAGCACCGAACTCGCTCTAGAAGTCCCAGAAGTCATTGCGACTAGAGGCAAGTAGGTATCGCTGCAGCCTGAAGACCTCCAAGTGGGAGGGACTTAAACCGCAAGTAGGTTGGGTTTAGGTGGTGTAGGTGGAGCGGATATTCATAAAACACAACAAGTTACTGTGAGGTTGTGTTTAGGAATGGGTTTAGGTGTAGACATTAATAAAACACAATAAGGGACTCCGTGTCATGCACAACACATTAAATAAATAAAAATTCCAGGTTTGTACAGCCCACTTGGAGCTCGAAGGCCCACCCACTTGGAGCTGGCTCCGACCTCCGACTATACCCTGCTCACTGGAGGTGGGAAGCGCAGCATTTTGTATAGATTTATTATTAAAGCTCAGAGATATAATTAAAGTAAACATTAACAAAAAGCTTATTAAAGGCATAAACACAATAGGGGTGTTAATTTGTTGAAATTCGTATTAAAATACGTTTTATTTGTGTTGTGCGACGTATATTTATAGTCTTTATGCACAGGATATATTGTGAAACGGGGGAAAACAATAAATCGTAGTATGGATGCACATGGATACTGCACATGGAAAGAGTCCGTTATGGAGTTATTGATAATCTTGCTAAGTTTAACAATATATGGCAACCGTTTCTTGATCATCTAGACCAATATAATCCAGATTCTGAGCAGCAGTGTAATGCTTACTATGCTCACTCCCCCTATTGACTATCTCTTTGTATTTTCATCGAAACGTTCATATACCCTAATTGTTTTTTAATAATAACTTCATTCATTCATCTTCTTTTCGGCTTAGTCCCTTCATTAAGCTCGGGTCACCATAGCAGAATGAACCACTAACTTATCCAGCACAAGTTTTATGCAGCGGACGCCCTTCCAGCTGCAACCCATCTCTGGAAAATAATAAATTACTTCATTCATTCATTTTCTTGTCTGCTTAGTCCTTTTATTAATCCGGGGTCGCCACAGCGAAATGAACCGCCAACTTATCCAGCATTTGTTTTACGCAGCGGAAGCCCTTCCAGCTGCAACCCATCTCTGGGAAACATCCATACATTCTCATTCACACTCATACACTACGGACAATTTAGCCTACCCAATTCACCTGTACCATGTCTTTGGACTGTGGGAGAAACCAGAGCACCCGGAGGAAACCCACGCGAACACAGGGAGAACATGCAAACTCCACACAGAAATGTTAACTGACCCAGCTGAGGCTCGAACCGGCGACCTTCTTGCTGTGAGGCGACAGCACTACCTACTGCGCCACCGCGTCGCCATATATATATATATATATATATATGTATTTTTTTTCTTCTTTATTTTAATTATTATTACCATTATTTTCTTTGTATCATCTCGCTTATTCCTTGTATTTTTTATTATTGTTGTGTTGTTTGGTAATTATTGAAAAGTGTAAAACTAATAAAAACACTTGTTAATAATAATAATAATAATAAAAATATAATTCCAGAGAAGTATTATTCACAAATTCTTAATAGTGAATTCATATTCGCCGCCAATGACTGTCAAAGTACAACATTGTTCATGGTCAGTTAAAGTGCTAATGAAGTCATACTTGCACGTGATTTCAAACCCTTTGAAAGCGCTATAGTAAACAGTGTAAGGAGTGTGTCACTGGAGGGATTTGTGAATATTAAACCAACTCAATCCAAACCTTTATGAGTTTCTTTTTTTCTGAAGTTACTCTGAAAAATGTTAGAAACGTGTAACCATTGACTTTCACAGAAGAAAACACAAATACCCTGGAGGTCAATGGTTACAGATTTTCAGCATTTCTCAAAATATCTTCTTTTGTGTTCATTAGAAGAAAGAAACTCAAACATATTTGCGACAAGTAAGCGAAGAGTAAATCAGATGACAGAATTTTCAATATTATTACTGAACCATCTTCTTAAGTTACCATTAAGTGTCATTAGCAAAACAACAACACCTCAGGCTTAAGTATTAACTCTAGCCAGTATTAAATATCCTAAATAATTCAGTAATAATGAGAGCTTTGGAGGTGAATGTTATTAACTCGTGTCATTAACACATTGAGACTCACTGTAAAGTGTAAACAAGGGCATTTACCGTACTGAGTAGGCACCGGGTCGGGCTGGTAGGTAAAGTGCGCTGCATGTCTCCTCTGCACCCGCGGCTGGGCTGTGCAGTCCGGCGACCGGTTAAGCAGAGTTAGGCTCAAACTGCCGTGCACGCCGCCGGTAAACCCGGTTAACGAAGACTTCACGCACGAACTTCTCAAGAAGAGCCGCGTCGCCGCCATTGCGCTGGTAACCGTGCAGGAAAAGCGCGCTGACGTCACTGCTCAGACGGCGTTTGAGGTACGGTGTCAGTCAAATCCCCTCCCACGCGCTCAGCCAATCAGATGAGCGCTCGTCCATGTGAGCGGTGGCGTCTACAAGGGTGGAGCTTATGATACAATCAGATGTGTGTGTTGTGCATACCCGTCAGCCCTCCGGTTTTCCCGGGATTCTCCCGTATTTTACAGCTCAATACCGCTATTATCGTGTAAAGGCATTTTTCTGTATTTCTCCCGTACTTTAGTCTTTTTCTGAAGGGTGGCAATGAATCCATACTGCCGAACCGCCAGGGGCCGCCCCTCGCTCGTAAATGTGAGTCTGTTCTGTGCTATCGTTTTATTTAGGCATGAACACACTTGGAAATAAATATAAAACCGACTCGATTCTCTTCCTTTTCATTACAGGATCCTTTTTAATAAGTATTATTTTTGCAGGAGAAATACTAATATGAAGTTCACATAACTTTTCTTTATCGCTCAAATTCATAATTTAATAATTTGTGTAATTACAATAAAACATTTAGCAGGAATGACCGCTTTTGTGTGTTTTATTAACAATAAAAACTATATTTGAGATGTTGTAAATGCATTTCCTGTTTACTGACTTTTTCTGTAAACCTGCAAATTTTTACAACAACTCTGTATAAAATTAAAATAATTAAAATGACAGAAATAATGCCAGGGGTAAAAACAAAGTTATTTAATCAAATTAAATGTAAATACTGCTTCACACACACACACACACACACACACACACACACACACACATATATATATATATATATATATATATATAATTTTTTTTTTATTATTTAGCTTTTCTGTTTCTAATGTTACATAGTGTAGTACCATATTGTTTAATCTCCTTTATAAAATGTTCACAATTTTGCTTAGCTTTGGCCCATTTCTTGACATAAATATGGTATTTTTTATGTAATATTATTAGTTGTATAAGAAAGTAGGTTGAACTTTTAAAATAATTCCATCATTAATTCCACCAAAACACACTCTATACATATACACAATACACTTATAAAACACAATACACTCTATACCTATACACACGATACTTCCAAATGAACATTTAAATGTTACGAGATGCTTCCGAACACATCTACAACTAACCCAAGCGTTGACCACACTACTTTTTGAGTCGTTCGTTCATCACGTGACAGTAAAGAGATGACTCGAAGAGATGACTGTCATTTGATCTCCAATGATCTCGCAGCACTCAAATTCCCAGATGCCCCTGTCCAAACTCCCATCCTGCCTCCGCTGTTTTTGTCCGGTTTGCGGTTCGCGCCGGAGCTCCTCACGCGCCTTCTTTCGGCTTTCGCTCGGCTGGTTCTTTCCCACAAAAGCTGCATGGCGGGTTTCAAAATGTCTCTTAACATTAGATTTTTTAAAAGAGGAAGTGCGTTTTGTGCCGCACACGCATTGTTCGAAACGTCGAGGTTTTATTCTTTTCCTCCAGGTGCTCCGGTTTCCCCCACAGTTCAAACAGATGTGCTATAGGTGAAATGGATGAACTAAATTGGCCATAGTGAGGGAATAAGTGGCGCCACGGTGGCATAGTGAGAAGCACGTTCGCCTCACAGCAACTGGTTCGAGCCTCGGCTGGGTCAGTTGGCATTTCTGTGTAGAGTTTGCATGTTCTCCCCGTGGTTGCGTGGGTTTCCTCCGGGTGCTCCGGTTTCCCCCACAAGTCCGAAGACATGTGGTACAGGTGAATTAGGTGAGCTAAAATTGTCCAGTGTATGAGTGTGAATGAGTGTGTATAGATGTTTCCCCGAGATGGGTTGCAGCTGGAAGGGCATGCATTGCGTAAAACAATTACAATAAGTTGGATGTGGCTGGATAAGTTGGCGGTTCATTACGCTGTGGTGACCCCAGATTAATAAAGGGACTAAGCCGAAAAGAAAATGAATGAATGAATTGGCTATAGTGAGTAAGTGTGTGTGTGTGTGTATGGGTGTTTACCAGTACTTGGTTGCTGCTGGAAGGGTCTCTGCTCTGTAAAACATATGCTGGATAAGTTGGCGGTTTATTCCACTGGGACGACAAAGGGACTAAGCCAAAGAAAGATGAATGAATGAATGAAAGAAAGAAAGGGTGTTTTTGGTGTGATACCTCATGTTGTCATAAAGAAACAGTTCTTGAGGTCAAAAAATAATGATCTATGATGTGTAATTGTGTTTTCACAGCAAAACAACACAATAAATAGCATGAATATTGCCACAAATCTGGAGAAAAGCTAACCTTAAAAGTCTACAAGTTAAGTCTTTATGCTTTTTAAAAATAAAATGCAAAAAAAAGCTACTGACAGTATTTTACCAGGAACAAAATATAAAAATCACAATGAAAATGCCTGGTAACACTTTATTTTAATGGTCCGTTTGAGTATTAGTAGACTGTCTGCTTAATATCTGTTGATACTGACATTTACCAGTCCATCAACAGACATTTAACCGATTATAAGAAACTTTGCAAGCACATGTCAACTTACACTAACCCAGGGGTGCTCAACCCTGCTCCTGGAGATTGACCTTCCTGCTGAGTTCAGCTCCAACCCTGATCAAACACAACTGAACCAATTAATTAGGACCTGAACAGCATTAAATAATTACAGGCAGGTGTGTTTGATATGGGTTGCAACTGAAATCTGCAGGACGGTCGATCTCCAGGAGCAGGGTTGGTCAGCCCTGCACTAACCCTAACCCCAACCTAACAGTCTAGTTATAATCTAATGAGAATTAGTTGGCATGCAGAAGCAATGTAACATAAATTCAAGAAAAGGGACTGTCAAAATAAAGTGTGACCAAAAGTCTAACTACAATAACAGGCCAGAAAATTAATTACAAATAAACAAAAAAATCCCTGATATTTCAAGGCTTGAACAAACCAAATATTAAATTCCTTGATGTTCACCTTTCAAAATTGCTTGATATTCCATAAAATTCTATGAATGTGGCAACCCTGAAAAACTCAAAATCTGCTACATATAAACTCAGAGCTGCAAGAAAGGGAAGTCCTAAAGCAGCGGTCTCAAACTGGATTCCTGCAGGGCCGCAGCTCTGCACAGTTTTGCTCCAACCCTGATCAGACACAGCTGATCCAACTAATGAAGGTGTTCATGACTCTTTTGAACACCTCGATTATTTGGATCAGCTGTGTTCGGTAGGGTGGGAGCAAAACTGTGCAGAGCTGCGGCCCTGCAGGAATCCAGTTCGAGACCTCTGTCCTAAAGCAGGGGTGTTCAAGCTAAGGCTGTTTCTCAATTTCAAGAACGCAGAGAACGGACTCGTGTTCTTGTGGAGACCGGTCTTGCTAGGTCACTTCGAAAGAACGAACTCGGGAGACCGCGAGGACAGAAAACGCATCCTGTGAGAATGAGCTGCGTTCTTCCTGATGATCACATGACCCTCACGCATCTTTAACCGAAAATTATTTAAACATTACAGCATTTATGCAGCGATTTATTGTTTTCCCCCGTTTCACAATAAATACTCTGCATAAAGACTTAAGAAATATACGCTGAACATCACAAATAAAACAGATTTTAATATAATTTTCAACAAATAAACACTCTTAATGTGCTTATGCCTTTATTAAGATTTTCATGTTATTGTTTACTTTTACCGTCTCATTTAGGGAAACTCCTGAGGTAAATAAGTTATATCTCTGAACTTTAATAATAAATCTATACGAAATGCTACGCTTCCCACCTTCAGTCGCAATGACTTCTGGGACTTCTAGAGCGAGTTCGGTGCTCAAGTCTGCATCGGTGCGTCCTTGATATCAAGAACACATCCGGGAGCTTTCATGCGTCCTCCGTTCTTGCGGTCTTGAATATTGGAACTGAACTTCGGCGGATGATGATGTTACAAGAGAACACGAGGACGCAAGACCGCTGAAGAACGCATATTGAGAAACAGCCTAAGTGTCCAGCAAAGTTTAGTTCCAATCAGACACACCTGGGGGCTAGCTAATCAAGCACTTACTAGGCTTTCTAGAAACATCTTTGCAGGTGTGTTGAGGCAAGTTGGCGGTAAAATCTGCAGGACACCAACCCTCCAGGACCGAGTTTGGACACCCCTGTCCTAACCAGTCATCCTCTTTGTAAAATTGTAGATTTTTATGGAAATTTATGCATTCTGTCATCTCAAAACAGGTTGGTAAGATCCCTGAAAACATTGTGTAACCTAACATAACCCGAAATTACTCCCCAAAAAAAATTTTACTAGACAAAAAAAAAAAAAAAACAGATTTGTAATGTACTTGACAATGTGTGTTTATTCATCACGTACACTTTCTTAGACTACATCATGTATTCAAAACAAAAACGGTAAAGAAGAAATGAAAAAAAGCATTTCTTCAACGCAGCTAGAATGAAGTGATAATCTGGAAGCGGTTTTGCCTGACAGCTTGTATAAGGTGAGGGAAAGACATTAGTCTCAGCGGCTCCTGAGTGTTTACGATCAGTGGTTCGAGTCCTGTGGGTTTGAGCGTCCTCTTCATTTCCACAGCGTCTGGCTGGAGCTTTTCACACATTCTGAAACATCCAGCTTCCCACCACTGTTGTACATCTTGGCCAGATTCTGCAGAGACGGAGACTAATGGTTAAAGGTGGCATGAAATTAAATTAAGTTTTTTTTTAGATGTTAGTAATCAGTGTGTTCGTTTTAATGAGATCTATAATCTAGTGTGCTACAAAACAGTGACAATTTGTATTTATAGCAGTGTTTCCCAACCCTGTTCCTGAAGGCACACCAACAGTGCACATTTTTAACCTTTCTAATAGGGGTGTGAACCTACACTGCTCTCACGGTTCGGTTACGATTATCATGCCATCGATTCGAATCAATTCAGCCATATCACCCTGCACCCTTCAGGCTTGTACACACCAGGACGCTTTCTGTTTGCGTTTATCGTCAGCGTTTTACAAAACGTTTTTCTGCATTCAAACCCAAGCGATTTTCACTGGCGTCAAGCAGAAGAGTATGCAGAATCACTCCTTGCTGTTAAATGGCGCTTAATGAAAACAGAAAGACCCCGGTGCACAGAGTGGCGCTACACAACTTTAAAGGGCCACGAAACCCCCGTCTCAGCAGGGTGTTTTCACACCTCTAGTCTGGAAAAGCTCAGGAAAGTGGGTGTGTCCAGCTCTGTTTAGGTGGGAGTGTGAGGGGAGGGAAAAAGGGGAGGTTTTGCATAAAAATGGGAGTTTTCATTTGGGCAAGCGCTGATTTTCAAACAGGCAACACACACACACAGACGCAGGGGAGAAAAACAGTGGACATCAGTCATCCAATTATTTGCCAATTTATTAATTTGTCGACTTTAACATCAGTTTGGCACTTATACTTTTGTCCAGGAACATTTCCTGCATGCCCCCCGTGACAAACCAAATGTGAGAAACTGCTAAGAGAGCGGTTTTAATGGAGTGTTTAATACCATTCGGCGTAAGGGAGAAATAAAAAACCCTCCGCAATTCTCGGCAACTCAGATGCACTCAGTAAGCAGCGTCAGAAAGCCGTGTGTGTATACACTATCCTGTCACATAATGCGGCGAAAATTCTACACAAAAGTAGAGTAACGTGCTGTAAACCCAGTAACAGATCTAATGATTTTGACTAAGGTCCGTCTTTAAACACTGAAAGAGTCCTGCTGAAGATACAAACTAACTTTGCCTCTGAATAAACAAAAAAAGATCGCTTACCAGATCGCTTACCAGATCGGTAGCGGCGTGTGTTTTAAAAGGAGACGAGCGGCAAATCCCGATTTCACCATTTCCAGACGTGGAAAGCTCTCAGGTAAAAATTACAGACGCATTACTGCTGCGCGCGCGTGGGAGTCCAGCTGGGCTCTCATAGCGGGAAATGAAAACAAAACCTTCGTTGCATCACATAAACACAACACTGGCGACCTGTGTCTCCAAACAATTCTTCTTCTTCCACTTGTTTTGGCAACACAACATGGCGTCTCTCTGCCGTCTGAACACTGCAACAGGTAAAAACAGTCTTCGAAGCTATCGTGCATATTAATGATGCTGCACCGCATACACAATCGAGCGCGCTGATTGGTTTGAACCAAGTTTTCTCATGAATTAACACTGCACACTCAGAGACGTCACGATGCACTCGCAGGTACAGACGTCCACTCTCCACGCTGGAATACACGCAAGAATCTCATCGGCAGGACGCAGCTTCAAAAATTCATTTCAAACAGGAAGAACGAATTTGCTCGAAATAACGCAAAAACAACATATTTTTACTCTTTAGCAAAATATACGTGTCCTAATAGTGTTTATAGCAGCGTGGGACACATATATGACTGTCAACAGCTCAAAACATGTGTTTTGGTGTTTCGTGACCCTTTAAGCTTCTGACATCCGCTTGAAAACACAGTAGAAGAAGAGAGAAAGTTGACACGCTTGTTGTCAAAGAGCTTAGAATCACCAATCAATAGTGATTCTATGGTCTTTGTTGAAGTCACTGGTGATTCAAACAATGTCGATGTCTCGTTTATCATACAGCACTTTTCGTTCAGATACCAGTGCAATAAGCAGCTCCACCTTCATATCGCCTCTGGGAATCTTCTTCAATGTGTGCTCGCATTGACAGTTTTGCGCTTGAGTGCGTCTAAGGGATGTTTACTGTAACTTCAGCAGCTCCGTACACGTGAACAAAAGTGCCAATCTGATTGGTTGAGAAGGTTTTGACGCGGCGCATGAGGCGTTTTTTTTTTTTTAAATGACACTTTTGTGCCTGCCGTTTTGTGCATTGATGTGCACGATCACATTGGCACCCTTTAGTCACGAGGCGTTAAATGTCGACCGAAAACGCGAGCAAAAAAACCTCTAGATGTGCATGGGCCTTAAGACCGATTACTCACTGAAGCTATGCAGGGCTGAGCCTGGTCAGTACCTGGATGGGAGACCACATGGGAAAACTAGGTAGCTGTTGGATGTGGTGTTAGTGAGGCCAGCAGGGGGCGCTCACCTTGCTGTCTGTGTGAGTCCTGATGCCGCAGTATAGTGAAGGGGACTTCATACTGTCAGTGGGCACCGTTTTTCGGATGAGACACTAAACTGAGGTCCTGACTCTCTGTGGTCATTAAAAATCCCATGGCACTTCTCGTAAAGAGTAGCGTTGTAACCCCTGTATTCCCTCTCGGCCCTTAACCATCATGGCCTCCCAATCATCCCCATCCACTGAATTGGCTGTATAACTATCTCTCCTCCATCAATAGCTGGTGTGTGGTGAGCGCACTGGCGCCATTGACCTGTGGCTGCCGTCGCATTATTCAAGTGGATGCTGCACACTGGCGGTGGTGTGGAGAGATCCCCCCCCCATGATTGTGAGATGCTTTGGGTGTATGGCCAACAGAGGCTGTGATATCTGCTACCAGATCTACTTTCAGTTGTCAAACACCCACCTGAAAATATACAATAGTAACTAATAGTAAATACTATAGTATTTTTTAAACCATACTGACACCTCCAATAGAGATAGAGATGTTGTATAATCAGCTTAAATTAAATGTAAATAAATGTAGCTTAAATTGGTTATTTATGGGCGATACATATTGCATCACCAAAAATGATTGAGGTCATGGTCCATGTTGTGCGATAAGTTGATTATTGTGACTATGCACAATACTGGGATAACATCAAATATTGTGGTTGAGTACGGTTGACACTGCTTTCTGGAACACACACACTAGTTTTTTCTATGTATTAGTTGTTGAATAAGAACGACTTACGCTAGCAGCTCTAGCGATACTGTTTGGAGACTGAAGAGCCACCAGTTCATTAAGGATCCTCTTAAAATCACTGGAGGATGGTTCTGCTGTGAATAAAAGACATGTATAAAAAAATAATAATCGAGTAATCTGTTCAATTCCTTTGAGAATAACATTCATCATTTTTTTCATAAGTGTTCATAAGACTGTCACGAATACTGATGACATTCACTCCGTTTCGACATTTTTAACGCAAAGATGACATTGTTTGAGATGTCTTTATTATCATGACATTATAAAAGACAAGATAACTTGTCATAAACATAAAATATTAAAATTATTTGAGACATAATGACACTTTTACTGAGAAATTTAAGACAAACACAGTTTGTTCCAATGAAAAAAAAGTCCAAAAAATATTCATGACGCAATTGCATTGGCCTCATACCAGTCATGTTTATGACAGATTTATGACAAGTTATGTTGTCTTGTTGATATCAAGATGTCTTCTTTGTTACAGGTTTCGGTCATTTAATTGCGATTAGGGCTGTGCAATTAATTGCAATCGCAAAAAAAAAAAAAAAAATTGCGATTTAAGCACCTGCAATTTCTAAAATCGTGCAAGACTGCAATTTTATCTATTATTTATTTTGATTTACGTTCTTGTGTGCATGACTTTAATATGTTAACCAATCAGAGCTCACTCCGCGCACGACGAAGTTCAGCAGGAGAATCGAATAGGTGGTTTTGATTTACGTTAGTTTTTATTTATTGTTCTGTCTGGAATTGAGGTTAGTTCATCTTTATTTTTTCATGTTGTCTGTTTTTAACACAATTTATTACAGTTTTGTTTATCCAGCAGTTAATATTACTGTGTACAGTATGTGTTTAACTAGAGTTGAGGTTAGTTCATCTTCATTTATTTTATGTTGTCTGTTTTAAAGACAATTTTACTACAATTTTAATAATTAAACTGAATACTATGTTATTTCATTGTGAAATGTTTTGTTCTGCACTTCTTGTGCACTGAATACATTTAGAATGCATGTATGCAGCTTGTTTGATAAAGCAAAAACAGTTGCCAAAAATAGCAAAATCGCAATATTCGTTCCAAAAATAAATAAATAAATAGTAATAATTTTTTTTTTTAAACGCAATATGATTACTTTGTCCATATTGCACAGCCCTAATTGCAATTAATTGCAAAAGAATTGTGCGATTAATTAATTTTCGATTGACAGCACTACTATTAATACATAAAGCGCTTGTAAACAAACGCTATTGTACGATAATTAAACCCTAATGGTACATAGAGTTTGTTGAAGTTTTGTTTGAGATTGACAGCTGGTGATTGAATATTTTTCGACTTGAATGGGTACATGGACACAGGAAAATAAGACCTGTATCAAATGATGTTTAAGGTAATTTAAGCCGTCTTAGAAGCCCGCTGTAGTATTCCTCTAAAATACCTGGTTCAGGTGCAGGTTGTGGCTGTAGCTGCAGGTATTGATGATCGAGCAGCTCCGCAATGGAAATCCTTTCTCGAGGATTGCGAACTAAACACCTCTGGAAGCGAAAGCACACACACTATGAGCGCTGCACTGTAAAACCGATGAGGATATTGAATGCTAAAACACAGTTCACACCTTCAGCACATCCAGCAGGTCTTTTTCAGGGATGTCGGGGAAGTCGATCTCGTGGGACGGGTCGATGATGGCGTGGATTTTGCTGATCTGATTGGTGATGTTCTGGAACGGAGTCTTTCCGTATGTCATGCAATAGAGGATACAGCCCAGAGACCACACGTCCCCTTTAGCACTGATCTGAAAACAGCAGAGGTGAGAAATGAAGGCGTTACACTTTGTAATTTACTGTGATACACTGAACACATGGGCTGCACAATATATCATGAAATTATTGATATCGCGATAATAGTATATACAATATGTGTATGTCAGACATGTGTGATCAATTACATTTATTTCATGCATTGGTTGTTGATCTAAATTTGACCAATCAGATGAGGCCTTGTAATCTTTACGCCCACTTCCTCAGTAGTTGCTGTTTTGCTATTGGCTGGAGTGGCCCATCAGTGAACATAAATCATCTATGGGTTTTATGGATTGTAGTATTTTTACAGTCATTAAATCAAACTGAACAACCTATTTATTTGGTTAATGATCAGTTAACGAGCATCAAATGAACCCCACTTTTAATCTAGCCTAACTTTCAACTTTCTGCACTCACCTTTGACCCCGGCTTTCCATTGGAGGAGGTGTCTTTAATGGCCTCTGGTGGCATGTAGTTCAGAGTTCCCACCTGGCGAAGAACAGAAGAGTGAGTAAATCAATACACAATGATCAAATGGAAGATTAACCCCTAGATCAGTTTCTCAACTAGTTTGGCTTTGAGACTCACATTTCCCTGATCATTAAGCCATAACCCATCTTTTTAACTTTAACATGTTGACATAATTTAAAAAAAACTCTTTATAATAATTTATTCTGATATTTAGTACTGAACAGCAGAGCTATGGCAAAAAAAATAGTTAGAGAAATCGATACTGAGATTTTCAAAATTCATCTTCATTCTCTCTTAAATTGAATCTGATCTTTAACAGCAGACGGCACTCTAGGCTTGTTTTTAACAGCTCTAGTCTAGTGTTTAACATCAGACAGCGCTCTAGGCCAGTTTTTAACAGCAGACGGCGCTCTAGGCTTAGTTTTTAAAGAGCAGATGGCGCTCTAGGCCAGTTTTTAACAGCTCTAGTCTAGTGTTTAACAGAAGACGGTGCTCTAGACTTGTTTTTATATTGCAGACGGGGCTCTAGGCCAGTTTTTAACAGCTTTAGTGTAGTGTTTAAAAGCAGACAGCGATCCAGGCTTGTTTTTAAAGAGAGGCTGCGCTCTGGGCCAGTTTTTTTTTACAGCTCTAGGGTAGTGTTTAACAGCAGATGGTGCTCTAGGCTAGTTTTTTTTTTACAGCTCTAGGGTAGTGTTTAACAGCACATGGCGCTCTAGGCTAGTTTTTTTTTACAGCTCTTGGGTAGTGTTTAACAGCAGATGGCGCTCTAGGCTAGTTTTTTTTTACAGCTCTAGGGTAGTGTTTAACAGCAGATGGCGCTCTAGACTTGTTTTTATAGAGCAGACGGGGCTCTAGGCCAGTTTTTAACAGCTCTAGTGAAGTGCTTAACAGCAGATGGCGCTCTAGATTTGTTTTTATAGAGCAGACGGGGCTCTAGGCCAGTTTTTAACAGCTCTAGTGTAGTGTTTAACAGCAGATGGTGCTCTAGGCTAGTTTTTTTTTTTACAGCTCTAGGGTAGTGTTTAACAGCAGATGGCGCTCTAGGCTAGTTTTTATAGAGCAGACGAGGCTCTAGGCCAGTTTTTAACAGCTCCAGGCTGAAGTTTAACAGCAGACGGTGCTCTATGCTAGTTTTTAAAGAGCAGACAGTGCTCTAGGCCAGTTTTTAACAGCTCTAGTCAAGTGTTTAACAGCAGACAGCGCTTCAGGCTAGTTTTTAAAGAGCAGACAGTGCTCTAGGCCAGTTTTTAACAGCTCTAGTCTAGTGTTTAACAGAAGACGGTGTTCTAGGCTAGTTTTTAAAGAGCAGATGGGGCTCTAGGCCAGTTTAACAGCTCTAGGCTAGTGTTGAACAGCAGACGGTGCTCTTGGCTAGTTTTTAAAGAGCAGATGGTGCTCTAGGCCAGTTTTTAACAGTTCCTGGTTAGTGTTTAACAGCAAACAGTGCTCTAGGCTTGTTTTTAAAAAGCAGACCACTAGATGGTGCTTTTGGCTTTTTTTAACAGCAGACTGTGCTTTGGGCTAGTTTTGGCATACCTGCGACTCCTTCATGATGCTGGTCACATCAGGCTGAATCTGGTTGGCGATTCCGAAGTCTATGAGCTTCAGCGAACCATCCACTATCAAAAAATTCGCTGGCTTTAAGTCACTGTGGACGATGCCTTCAAATGAAAGATACAAAAAAAATAATCAATTAAAACACAAATTATACTTTCAAAAACTATTTTAGCCAATATGGAGTGACAGATTGGCCTAATTTAAAACTGATGCAAAAGTAGTTTGCATAAAGTGAAAAATGTTTTAAAGATTGCAGGATCTTTATTATTCCTTACTGTAAATGTAAATTTTATGTCATTATTCTGATGATATTCAAGGTAAAACATCTGCACTAGGTTGCACTAATATTATTATTATTATACAAATCAAATAGGGAAACAATAACTGGGTTTCCATCTTAATGACAAGTGAATATTTTTAAATTCATTCATTCATTAATTCCTTTTGACTTAGTCCCTTTTTCAGGGGTCGCCACAGCAGAATGAACTGCCAACATACGTTTTACGCAGCGAATGCCGGTCCAGTTGCAACCCAGCACTAAGAAACACCAATACATTCTCACATTCATACACACACTACGGCCAATTTAGTTCATTTTTTATATCCCACAGGTCCATGTCAGAGCTACGATTCACCAATGTTTTTGTCAGTCTTATGGAGATTTCGTCATTGGTGACAACGTCATAGCAAGTTATGCAGAGTTCAGACTGCATGATTTTAGCCCTGATTTTGACTCGCCGACAGGTTTTGAGAAATCGCCGACAAATGCCTGAAATCACAGGCAAATCGGTGCTCGTTCACGCGAGTGACAATCACACAATATGAACTATCAAAGACGTGATCTGAGAGAAAATCGCCGATGAGTTGCCGATGCCCGGGAGATATTTGGTGTGCTAAATATCTGGAACTGTCGACGATTCAAATCATGCCATGTGAAATGTGTTTTGACCAAAATAACATCGGCGATTGCCTACAGCCAATGAGAGAGCAGCGGGTACCCACACTAGTGAATGCTGCTCTCTCATTATTACTCGCGTGCACAGGCACCGATTTGCCTGTGATTTCAGGCATTTGTCAGCGATTTGTCAAAACCTGTCAGCGAGTCAAAATCGGGGATAAAATCATGCAGTCTGAACTCGGCATAACCCGCTATAACGTTGTCACCAATGACGAAATCTCCATAAGACTGACAAAAACATTGGTGAATCGTAGCTCTAACAAGGACATGTGGGATATGAATGACTGAAAACCAGCTGCGGGTGAAGTATACTGATCGCGGGTGCTCAGTTTGTGATCGTATCTCTGTTCTGTTGATATGTAATCCAAATATTTGTAGCTGAAACAGATGCAAATATGACTGGATTGTGCTGCTTTTACGGCCCCTCACACAGCTGGATCCACGCTGGCGTTTCTCCCCTTGGGTTTTAGGATTTGGAACCACCCCGCCCAAACTTTTAGTATACTAGGTATCAGATTTACACAATCCATATGCACAACACTTTGGCTTGTTTCCTTCGCTCGAAAGCTTGACAGACCTCCTGCGAGTAGCTACGGTTGCTAAGCCACGATTGGTGTGTGGCGGTTTTCGGGTGTAGCTTAGCGAAGGGTCGATTCAGGAGGGCTAATAATTCTGACTTCAAGCGTTTGTCTTCTGTTGTGTTTACATTTTTGGATGAACCATCAATATAATCTCATTATTAATGCGATATCCAAATTCTTGTCTTGTTCATCTTACTAAATCACTGCATAATGGCATTCACTGTCAGTCACGAAACTTTCCAAAGCATTAGCTATGAACTGCATTTGCAATACTGCTAATATCAGCTGAATACGTGTGCTGTTCACCGTGTTTGTGGATGGTGTGCACCGCCTCCAGCATGTTCCTCCAGTAAGCCTTCCTGTCCAGCGGTTTGACGGTCTTGCGGTTACGCAGCCAGGTGTTCAGATCCAGGTGTCCGCACTCCATCAGCATGTAGATGTAGCTGCTGGTGATCTCACTGAACAGCGAACACATCATCAGACACGTGGTCCCGTATAAACGTGAACGGCCCCTAAAACAAGTCAGCACACTCACTAGTCATAGAGTTTGATGATCTGGTCGCTGTACTGCTGAAGGTGATTCAAGTGCTCGATCTCATTCTTGTAGCTTTCCACTGCCTGAGCATCCGCCTCATCCAGGTTCACATATTTGACAGCATACACGTGCTTCTTATGGTCAAAGACCTGATATACCTGAAAACAAACAAACCACACTATTCACTTTAATCTGGATTACGGAAGAAAGCTCTTTTCTGAGATTGTTTTTGGCCTTTTGATTCATTTTCCTAAGGGAGTAAGCGGTCCAACTATTTGCTTAGTTAAAGAAGTGTGTATAACTATGCATAAATATAAAAATAATTTATAAAATTAACAGTTTGCAACGTCAATCAGCTTAAGGAGCTGTTTTTACAACTAAAAACAATGGAAGTGAATAAGATCAAAAGTCTTGATTAAATACTGTTACACTAGCTATGTTTCCATCCAAAGTTGTGAATTAGATTTATGCACAAAATATTTATGCACATGGTGGCTTTTGGAGGCATGAGACGCTCTTTGAGAGCACAGACGCTCATGACAGTTCTGGAAGTAACAACAAAAACATAATAATAATAATAATAATAATAATACTGAACCACTGTGATGACAGACTTAAGCTGAGGGATTTTATAATGAGCAAAAACAACATTTCAGATGTTTTACAATGCGCTGGAAATGCTGGTTTGTTCATTAATACAGTCTCTGATTTGTTCAAACTAAATCACATGACATTTTTGATGCACATGCTAGAATGTATTCATTATATGTGATTCCACTGTAGTTCTTATCAGATAAAGTTTCTGAAGTTTATATGTGCATCTTGGCGTTTCCTTTAAAGGTGCAGTAGGTGATCTGCCAAAATGCTAACCGGTTATCATGTTGTCTTTGAAACACAGTTCCTCCCCTGCCGTCCAAAGCCACGCCTTCCGACACACGAACGCGCATGGTAAAGATGACAGCAGACAACCCACTAGTCGTCCTTCCTCCACCGTGCAAAAATAACTCCAATAATGATTCAAGATTTTAAAAAGTTTAAATTCAGCATTTGATATTACCGCGACTGTGATTGTCTCGTCTGCACGTGCACACGCTAATGATGGCTCTGCGTGAGGAGATGCGCATCGGATACAAATCTACATTTGCTGAATGACAGTTTGGGAATTTTAGGAAATTTCAGCCTGCCACTATTTAATTGGATGAAAATTTTTTTGTCTTATGCCCAGAATAAAAAAATACATATAAATATATTTAGATCATTTACTTTAATCACTACTATTGGAATGTGAAGAGACTTTCAACCAGCACAACAAAAAAAAAAAAATTCTGAAGACAATCATCTACTGCACCCTTAAGCATTTTTTATGCGACGTTCTAAAGCATGCAAAAAATAGGTGGATGGAAATATAGTTCTCAAAGTCTTAATTCAAAGATCAAAACTCTGAAATAAGAAAATTGGTTATAACAAAAGCTTGTTTTTAATGATCATGTACATACATAAATCTACCATTTAAAATCAGGCCCTCTGTATTCAAAAATACATTAATAACAAGTGACAAGGTGTCAAATAAACTGAACAGGATCATTTACTCAAACATTTTATATTTTGAAAAATGCAAAAAAAAAAGATAGTTTTAAAAAAAGCTGGAAACTTGTAACCATTGACATCCCTAGTATTTGCTTTTCCCAATATGGAAGTCAATAGGTATAGGTTTCCAGCTTTGTTCAAAATATCTTCTTTAGTGTTCAACAGAAGAAAGAAACTTATAAAGGTTTATAATCATTTGAGGGAGAGTAAAAAGTGAGTACATTTGAATTCACCCTTTAAGTGACAGCAAAGTGTATAAAGTGCAGTATATATGAAAAGAATATCACTTTTTCGCACCTTACTGGATCCTCCTCGGCCGATCATCTTGAATATGAAGAACTGTTTGCCTTTGATTGTGATGGATTCATTTGAGAAAGCTGAAGAAGGCGTCTGTGGGTGAGAGATCACAGATCGTTCAAAAATTATTTTCACGCTCACTCCATTCTGACAATCTTTTTGATAAAGTTAATTCTATGTGGCCAGCCAAGTGGATTTTTTTAAATCAGTACCAGAATATGAATACTATTGCTCTTTTTTATTGTTTTATTGTTAATGTTTTTTTAGTTAAGATATCAATAATGAACATTTTATTTTTTCTTATTATTGATTAAATTTCTGCTATCGGAAATTGAAATTAATTATATAAAAACAATTATTCTACTAAACACTATATAATACAGTAATATAATGATAATACAAATATAATAAGTAATTAAATACTTAATACACTAATTAGACATCACAATGATGAGTAATGCTAATCAAATGTAGTTGCATACAGCAATTTTCTCACAAGTTAAATATTCTCTCCTCTGTTCTCCACAAAAAACAACTGGATTATTACAAGTAAAAATGCTATCTTTTACAACAATGCAGAGGTCACAAATCATAAAATAAACAAAAGATACAATTTTCAACATCTTGAAATCAAGAAAATCAACTGATTAAAAGCAGCTTGCTTGAATTGTTCATATCAATGAAATCAAATTAACATCAAACCGCAAAGGAGTGACATTAAAATCTTCTGAGAAAAATTAAGCTGTTCTACTAGTGTAAATGTTACACGATAGATAGATGGAGTGACGGACAGATGGACACATACAGTAGATGGATACAATGGATGGATAGATAGATGGGCGGATGGATGGACGGACGGTCAGACAGAGGGATGGATACAGTAGATAGATGGATGGATGCACAGATGGTAAGGACGGACGGAAAAACGGATAGATACAATAGATAGATGGATGGATGCATGCATAGATGGATAGAACGGACAGACGGATAGATACAATAGATAGATGGAGGAATAGAATGATGGATGGATGGATAGATGGATTGATACAATAGATAGATAGAAATAGTAGATAGATACAATAGATAGATGGATGAATGAATGCATATATAGATAGAGGGATGGATAGATAGATGGATCGATACAGTAGATAGATACAGTAGATACAATAGATGGATGGAATGATGGACGGATGGACAGATGGATTGATACAGTAGATAGATACAATAGATACATGGATGGAAGAATGGGTAGATAGATAGACAGATGGATCGATACAGTAGATAGATGGATGAATGGATAGACGGATCGATAGATAAAGTAGATAGACAGATACAGTAGATACAATAGATGGATGGATGGATAAATGGATAGATAGATGGATGGATGGATAGATGGATTGATACAGTAGATAGACAGATACAATAGATCGATAGATGGATGAATGGATAAATAGATGGATAGATACATAGATAGATAGATGGATGAATGGATAGACAGAAAGACGGAAGGACAGATGGATCGATACATACAGTAGATAGATACAATAAACAGATAGATGGATGGATGGATAGATAGATACAATAGATGGGACAGACGGACAAGATGGATGGTTAGATAGTTAAAAGGATGAATGGATAGATGGATCTATAGCAGATAGATACAATGGATGGATGGATGGGACAGACGGACGGATGGATGAATAGATATAGTTGGATGGATGAATGGATAGATGGATCTATAGATACAGTAGATAGATACGATAGATGGATGGATAGAAAGATAAATGGATGGATAGATGGATACGATATGAGACAGACAGATATATAGATAGCTCTGGAACAGCAGGCCTTCTCTGATGATGTCAGTTTGACGAATCGGCCACAATATGCATATAAACAGTGAGAGGAGGAGGAGTGCAACAAATTAAACCCCGCCCCCTGCTCAATATTCCATTTCAGTTGAAAATACATCCATACTAAAATTAAAATACAACAGCAACATTCGGTTCACACAGACTTTAAATGCATTCTAAAATATGATTCTCTGTTTTAGTTGATAAGCAATCTCTCTATCATAATAAGTGTGTTTGGTGTGAAGTAGTGTGTGTCGGCTTTTCACCTGCGCGGGGGGCTGGATGTAGGACACTCCGCTCTGAGGCGTGCAGGGCAGCGCAGTCGGACACATTTTCTGAGCCGTCGCTGGAACAGACACGATCACAGGCCGCTGCTTCACCACAGGAGTCACAAAACTACTGAAGAGGAGACAGAAAACATGGTGCAGGGTTCACACTCTGAAGTCACATTCCCTGGCATTCACTGACTAGCTGAATTTCCATGACCTAATGTAAGTGCAGAGCATATAAAAATAACAATATATCTTTAATAGTGTGTTGTCACATCTGTTTAGGACACGATGCAATTAAAGATACAGTTAAAGTCAGAAATATTGTCGCTGTGAGTACATTTCAAATTTTCCGCCCAAATTTTGTCAACTCACCAATGCCATTTTTTTACCTGCACAATCAAACTCAAAACTGCTCAATCTGGCAACACTGCCACTGTTATACAATGTCATGTTAAAACAATGACACCGAGTTAAGCCTTTAAACGTCACTTTAAGCTGAATACTAGTGTCTTGAAAAATATCTAGTCAAATATTAAGTAGTCATCATGGCAATGATAAAAAAATAAGTTATTAGATATGAGTTATTAAAACTATTATGTTTAGAAATGTGTTGAAGAAATCTGTTTTCCATTAAAGAGATATTGGGGGAAAAAATATTGACATTCTTTAATGTGAAAGTGCGTTTTTGCGATTGTTTTAGAACTTCTGATTCAGTCAACTATGGTAGAAATGACTAGGAATAATAAACGGCAGAAAATGGTCAAACTACTCGCTCTACAAACAAGTGTTTGCATGACTACACAGACAAAGCAGAATAATATAATAAGAAAACATCAGTTTGCAACATTAAGCAGCAGAACGTGCTGTTTTTAAAGTCTAAAAATTAATGGAAGTGAATGAGACCTTGAGCCAAAAAGATTCCAATGGCGGCGTCTGCTCGTACGCGGAGAATAAGGTCAATACAGGGGGGCTAATAATTCAACTGTATTTACAATTCTATCAGAGACCATTTATGTGGCCTAATATACACTCACCGTCACTTTATTAGGTGCACCTGTCAAACTGCTTGTTGATGCAAATTTCTAATCAGCCAATCACATGGCAGCAACTCAATGCATTAAGGCATGTAGACATGGTCAAGAGGATCTGCTGCAGTTCAAACTGAGCATCAGAATGGGGAAGAAAGGTGATTTAAGTGACTTTGAACATTGAATTTCAGAAACTACTGATCTACTGACAACCATCTCTAGGGTTTGCAGAGAATGCTCTGAAGAAGAGAAGATATACAGTGAGTGGCAGATCTGTGGGCGCAAATGCCTTGTTGATGCCAGAGGTCAGAGGAGAATGGCCAGACTGGTTCCAGCTGATAGAAAGGCAGCAGTAACTCAAATAATCACTCGTTACAACTGAGGTCTGCAGAAGAGCATCTCTGAACGCACAACACGGCCAACCTTGAGGCGGATGGGCTACAGCAGCAGAAGACCACACCGGGTGCTGCTCCTGTCAGCTAAGAACAGGAAACTGAGACTACAATTCACACAGGCTCACCAAAGTTGGACAATAGAAGATTGGAGAAACGTTGCCTGGTCTGATGAGTCTCGATTTCTCCTGCGACATTCAGATGGTAGGGTCAGAAATTGATGTCAACAACATGAAAGCATGGATTAATCCTGCCTTGTATCCTGCTGGTGGTGGTGGTGTATTGGTGTGGGGGATATTTTCTTGGCACACTTTGGGCCCATTAGTACCAATTGAGCACCGTGTCAACGCCACAGCCAACGCCCATCCCTTTATGACCACAGTGCACCCATCTTCACCATGTCATACAGCAAGAATGATCTCAGACTGGTTTCTTGAACCTGACAATGAGTTCACTGTACTCAAATGGCCTCCACAGTCACCAGATCTCAATCAAATAGAGCACCTTTGGGATGTGGTGGAACGGAAGATTCGCATCATGGATGTGCAGCCGACAAATCTGCAGCAACTGCGTGATGTTATCATGTCAATATGGACCAAAATCTCTGAGGAATATTTCCAGCACCTTGTTGAATCTAGGCCACGAAGGATTAAGGCAGTTCTGAAGGCAAAAGGGGGTCCGACCTGGTACTAGTGAGGTGTACCTAATAAAGTGACCGGTAAGAGCAGGCTACACATAAAAAAAATGAAAAGAAAATGAAAGAAAATATTTGTAGTAAAAAAGTAATGGAAATATTACATTATAATAAATAGAAAGTAACATTTAAAATAACAAATAAAATCCCTGATATTCCATGAGCTGGACAAAAAAAAATTACAGAAACTCCATAACCTCACATCTAATCCACGTGTTTATCTGTGCTCTCATCACCTGTTGGGATTTGGGTGTCTGTAGTTGGGCGTCTGACAACTGAGTGAGGGGTTTAATCTAAGAGGTGCAGGCGTTCGCATTGCATGATGGGAAGATGAAGAGGAAACAGGCTCTGCAGGAGCTTTACGATCCTGAAAACACACAGACAGACACACACACAGATTGAGCATAACCAGATCCAGCTGTGTCTGCATTATAATTTCAACTCAAATATTAGACACAAGGAGCAGTAAAGCAGACCTCTGGAGACGTGTGTTTGTTAATGAGAGCAGGAATCTTCCATTCTGAGGAAGTCTCCTTGGGAAAAGGTTTCTGAAGATCCTCAGGAGCCTTCGTGGGATTTTCTTCTTTCTTTGTATTGTTTTGTGCTTCCACATTTTCTGCTAAAACACAACATTCAAGTGTATTTTACTCTGGTCCAATAAAATACACAAGAGAAAATCTTTTTTTGCAAAAATGTACAAGCGTTATATCAAAAAGTGAATCGCTACATGTATAATTTAACCAAAACTGAAGACTCGGTCATCATTTATTTACCGTTGACGTTTTCCAAACCTGTTTGACTTTCTTCAGATATCAAATATATTTAGGGTGCACTCACACTATGCTATCCGAACCGTGCCCAGGATCGTGCCTGTATCGGGCTCAGGCACGGTTCAGTTGGCCGGCCCTGGCCCGATTGGAAGAGGTGTGCCAGAGCACGGTTCACATGGGCTTTGGCGCGGTATGCTTGTAGTGTGAATGCAAAGCGCGCCTGAGCCCGAGACTAAAGACAAGATGTGACTTTTAAGAGACTGTTTCATATGGATTTATTAATCATTCTTACTGTTCAATGAACGCAAACCGTCATAGTTTATTAAAGGCGCAAACTCTTTGCTGCACGTTCAGTAAACCTCCTAAAACGTTCAGCACGAGGACTTTATGATAATTTATGAGAGTCAAAAGTGGCAGATCTGTTCAGTAAAATATTTAACTGTGTGTCACTGCATCACAAATGACTAAAATGATAGAACTAAAGAAATCTCCACTGTGCTGAGCTTTGTCCAAAGCTTCTTAAAATTGACAAAGCATTCAGTGATTAAAGCATTATCTCGGTCAACCTGAAAATATGCAGCTTTTGTTTGATTTGGACGATTAGAAGTGAAATTAATTAGACGGTTGTTGTTTCATTTTATTGGTGATTCCAAATATGTAATCGTGAGCTTAGCAAACAGTTTTGGAGAAGTTAATGTTCCCCATTCAGACAGAATGCCTGAGCATACTGCGCGAGAGGCTTAAGTGGACTTTAATTAAGCTCACTTTGTAAATGCACTATGGTTTCTTTTTTTTTTGTTTGTTTTTGTTTTGGAGAAGACAGGGTTTGGTGCAAACGTGCAAAAACTGGTGCAGAAGAGGTGTTTTTTTACAGATGGTTTGTCAAGCCCACTCACCGGTGTGAGGCACACTCAGAAATGCATTCTTCAGTGTTCAACAGAAAAAAGAAAGCTGGAAACCTGTAACCATTGATTTCCCTTGTATTTCTTTTCCCTACTATGAACGTCAGTGGATACAGGTTTTTAACTTATTCTGTGTTTTTAACAGAATAAAGAAACTCCTAAAGGTTTATAACCACAGGAGGCATTCTTCTAAACATCTTTCTTTGTGTTTAACAGAACAAACACGCTTACACAGGACTGGAACAACCAGAGCAAGAGTAAATTTTAAAGGCTGCTCCAGTCCTGAGTAAACGTGCTTGCTCAGCTAAACACAAAGGAAGACATTAAGAAGAATCCTAGTCCAAAGTGTATCACTCAAGGGCATTTTAATACTCCCTTTCTTCTAAATATCTTCCTTTGTGTTCAGCCGAACAAAGACATTCATCCAGGATTGAATTTTTCTTTTTAAAGCATAAATCAAGTTAATTTGAATTAAAATCACTTGTTTACTGCAAATATTTGAAATATGTATAAACCGACTTATTTGTAATAATTCTATACTATGGGTATATTGCACAGCCTTGCTATGGTTTATCAACATTATCCCCCATGCCTCTATTGAGAATGCGCAAAAAATAGTCTCTGAATCCATTTCCCCAAATTAGTTGGCTCGTGTATCCTCAATATAAAGTTTTTGAGGAACTGTTTACCACAAATATTGACTTATTATTTACTCTTCCTCATGTGGTTTTAACCTTTAGGGGTTTCTTTACTCTGCTGAACACCAAATAAGATATTTTGAAGAAAGTTAAAAACCTCCATTATCGTTCATAGTAGGAAAAACAAATACTATGGAAGTCAATGGTTACAGGTTTCCACCTTTCTTTTTTTCTATTGAACATTAAAGAATGCAATTCTGAGTGTGCCTCACACAGGTGAGTGGGTTTGACAAACCACCTGTAGAAACACTCTTCTCACCCTTAAAAAAAAAAAAAAAAAAAAAAAAAAAAAAAAGCTCTAAACTGAAATTTTGGGTGAATTAACCCTTTAAGTCTACTTGGGAAAAAAAAAACAAGCTAAGTAGTGCAGTCCATGGATCGTAGAGGAAATTAAAAACACTTATCAGAAAAGGGTAACGAACCTTCAAAGTTCTCTTGATGATCAGCAGGAAGCAGAAGGGTTTTCCCAGATTTCAGGTTCCTTATGGCGGTTTGCAACAGTTCGATTGGTCGAGCGTTGGAGCTCAGCGCTTTCTGAAGGATCGAAACGCTCTTCCTAGAATTACCTGACAGGTATTAAAAACACATTATTAGTCATTTTATTATTAGAGCTTTGGACAGACATCAATACCTCTAACAATATAGCTTTCCCTGTCTGTGTGTGTGTGAAAATGGGAGAGCGAGCGCACGCATCCATGTGTCACTTATTATAGACTGTCTGGACCCTGTTGCATCCAGCTGTGTGTTTTATGGAAGGCATATTTAATCGCTAAACAATTTACATTATTCCTTGGCGCAATATGTACTAGCTATGTGTACAGAAATAACTCTTATATGATATATGAAACAAAATCAGTAGTGGGCAAATATATTGAGTGGATATGTTTGTATATCTGACTTTGAAAGAGTCAGTGCCTCACCAGCCACAAACCTCACCGCTCGTCACTGTAAGGCGGCACTCAAGTCTCATCACAAAGAGGCAAACAAAACTGACATTTAGCCTACAATCCTTACATAACCCGTTTTATCTGTTATCTCTCGCTTTTGGTAGTACCCAATTTAAATGTGAGATTTGGGAAACCAGATCTAAATTTAGCGGGAATGGTCAGGTCGGGTAGAAAACAGGGCAGGTCGGGCAGCAGGTGAACAAAGGCTGAATATACAGTGGGAGCGGTCAGGTGCGGAATAAAACCTGGTGGGAGCAGGACTAAAAATTCAGTCCCACGCAGATCTCTACCAAATTACCAATAACTTTAAATCAAGCACCTTTGTAAATCACTCCCCCACCATAAATAACAAAATGAAAGTCCTCACTGTACTTAACATTTCACTTACACTTAATATTTACATTAAAATGTCTGTAATGATGTTTTGAATGTGTCATTTTCAAAAATGTCTTTTGTTTAAAGAACTTTAATACAATTTGTTGAATTCAACACTAATATTTAAATGCGGATTCTGAAATATTGATAAAATGTGCATTATTTGCAGTTCTTCAGGGTTCATAAACATTTTTACTACTAAAATTCAATGACTTTTCCAGGACTTGAGTAAATTTTCATGACCTAATGTTTTATGTAATGTCTACATTTACATGGTAAAGAATAAGAAAAATTATGCAAGTTCAAAGTTATTACAGCGTATAATAAAACATGCAAAAATCTATATAGTTAAATGAGTCTTTATATATGTAAAATGTATTTAGATAATGCTCACACAGCACTAATAAGGTGAGAGCATGTGTTTGGCCATGGACAGAAAAGAAGTAAAGACAACTAGCCTATATTTAAGTATCCAGATAGTTATTCAACTGTTTTCCATGACTTTTCCAAAACTTTTTTCTATTTTTCCAAAACTTTTCCAGGCCTGGAAAATGCCATGCCAAAATTCCATGACTTTTCCAGGTTTTTCCATGACCGTATGAATCCTGGTTCTTTTATAACATTTCAATTTAAGATTCTTTCTTAATTCTTTCTTTCAGTTTTTTGAAAGCGGCATTGGGGGAAATAAGTGTTGAACCCCTCGTGCTTTTTTTCTGGGAATAATATTTCTAAAGGAGCTGTTGTAGTGGAATTGAAGCATACAACATACAAACATAAAAATAAAACAAAACAATAAAATCTGAAAAATGAGTTGTGTGTAATAACAGAGGAATGACACAAGGAGAAATTCAATACATTTCAGTAGTTCAGGACTACGTTTTATAAAAGGCTTTTTTTTAAAGATGGCAACTTAAAGACAGCTCTCATATGGAGAATGAAGTCACATGCACTGCTCAGGTGTGAGTTTTTCACAGACTTCAACAGAGTGTACAAATCTTGATGGTTCTGTGGGTCTCGTCTAACAAATCTGAGCTTTATTTTCTATTAGATTAAAGTCAGGTGATTGGCTGGGCCATTCCACAGCTTGATTTTCTTTCTCTGAAAGCATTTGAGAGTCTCCTTGGCTGTGTTTTGGATCTTTTTCTTGCTGAAATGTCCACTCTGGTTTCATCTTTATCATCTGCTAATGTAGATGTTGGACTTCATTTGCACTGAGGAAGGGCAGAGGGTTGCTGAAGAACTACTGAGAGATTTCAGCTGCTGTCTGGGCTTTCACTGCCTTTCTACACCTCGCATTCTTCATTTGTTCAACACTACTTCCCTGCGTCATTTCATTTTATTACACAGAACTTCATTTGTAAACTAATTAATATTGTTTTCTTTGCATATATGGATTTCTTTGGTTGTTACCAACATCTGGTGAAAATTTCAAGTCAACAGCACCTTTAAAAATATGTTTTCTGAGAAAAATGGTGACCTATTCAATACTTATTTCCCCCACTGTATATAGACATTTCATGCTAACTGTAAATGATCATGCTTTGATTACAATAAAAAGTGTCATACATTACCTCGTGAGAGCTCAAACTGAGCATGTGCGATATGAACAAAAGCAAAAGCTTTACAGTGTGATCTGGCAATACTAAAATCATCTGCAGCATCTTCTGGATCTTCAATTCTGTGGAGATGGCAAAGAACAATTTACTCAAGATTTTGCTGGTTAACATGCTAACTACTGTGCGATCACCCACTGACTTACCCTTTCAGCTCCGCATATCGAACCAGCATTCGAGCATAGCTCTCAGTTTTGCAATGTTCCGCCAAAGGAAACCTGGCAAACACTTTAGAATAGCAGTCCAGTAGTTTGGAGAGAAACGCTGAGTCTGAATGCGGGTCTGCTCTCTTCTCCAGGTTTTTCAGGAAGATCTGGCAACCTTCAGTCGAGTTTGTGCTGATGATCTGGTTGATGTCAGTGGTTTCTTTTAAATCAGAATGAACAAACATGAGACACGAGTGCACTTGAGGAAACCTAAAGTCTGGTTTTGTTTGCAAAATCAACTTAAACTAAAGCCATTGTACCAATTGTAAACATTTTTGTAAACTACCCCTCTTAGACTGATCAAATATTTGACTTTGGGCTGAAAAAGGAAGATATATTTATTATTTTTGTCTCTTTTTTTGTTTAACACAATTGTATTAGTATTGCTTAAGATGAAATATTAACTTCTTCTGTTGACGGTCATCTGCCCTGCATACTAATGATGCATTTTTGCAGAAGTAGATAAAGCTGATGAGATGTGTTGCGCACCTCCTGAATGTAACGTTTGCGTTGCATTGAGGATAAAAGAATTCTGTCAATCAAATTATTCATTTGTATCCAATAAATGGTTACGATTTTTGACAATGAAGAAAAACCTCTCCTGACCTTTTTTATTGATCATGCATCCTTTAAAGAGTTAGCCAAGCGAAGTCAGCAGTTTGGAGACTTGAAAAAAACACATCTGGGTTTATTATGTCATAATGCAGCTTAATTGTCATTTAATTGTCGTAGATGTCTTTCTGCGCTATTCCAAAAATCTCAATCAATTTGTTTATTATTATAACACTTTACAATAAGCTTCATTAGTTAATGTATTTACTAACATGAACTAATCATGAACAACACTTGTACAGCATTTATTAATCATAATTGAACATTTACTAATGCATTATTAACATCCAAGTCCATGTTTGTTAACATTAGTTAATGCACCGTGAGTGAACTAACAATAAACAACTGTATTTTAATTAACTAACTTTAACTAACATGAGCAAATACTGTAGTAAATGTATTGTTCATTGTTTGTTAATGTTAGTAAATGCATTAATTAACATTAACTAATGCACCTTATTGTAAAGTGTGACCATTAATTGTTTATATATTAGGATGACCAGTGGGTGAGTAAATTAACAGGAAAGTTTTATTTTTAGGTGAACTTTCCCTTTAACCTCCAATATTTGTATAGTTTTTTTGCACTTTATGGTGTAAATTGCTTTTATAGAATTGTTTTTTGTATATTATTTCCTTCATTTACTCTTTAATTTAACAAGCTAGCTTGTCCTTCATATTACTGTTGGTGGTGTTATTATTATTATTATTATTTCAAAACGTCCTGTAACTTCCTATTTCATTACATGTATTTTCTTTTTACGCTCACTGTGATATGCTGATTGTCTAAATTATATATTTTTTGTGTTCACTATTTCCAAACATTAAAAAATAAAATAAAAACAATAAACAAATAAAAAATATATAAATAAATAACAAACAAATAAAACAATAAACAAATAAAAAACAAAAAACAAACAAATAAGAAACAAACTAGCAGACAGCAAACAAACAAACACAAACAAATAAACAAACAAAAACCAAACAAACAAATAAAAACCAAAGAAATAAATAAAAACCCATAAACAAACCAATTAAAACCAACCAGACAAATAAAAACAAAAACAAACAACCAAATAAAACCACCTAAATAAACATTCAAAAACCAAACAAATGAATAATATATAAATAAATAAATAAAAATGTACCTTCTGTTTTGGCTGTTTCTCTTCTTTCTGCTTTGTGCAGGAGTGCTGTAATGGTGTGACCCTCTTCAACGTCTTCCCGAAGATAATCTGGACTGATAACAGGTGGCTGAATAAAAGGAAAATTGTTATTATTATTTTTTTTTTATCTAGACACACTAAAATTAGTCACTAGATACTGTGGCAATAAGTACAAATGAGTTTATTTTATATATATATATATATAGGACGTCTGGAGCTGTATCAAATCCAGTTCCTTGTGGGAGGCAGCTCTGCACAGTTTAGTTCCAACCCTAATTAAACACACCTGATCAAACGAATTGAGTCCTTCAGTTCTGTTTAAAACCTACAGGTAAGTTTGTTGAAGCAGGGTTGGAACTAAACTGTGCAGAGCCGTGGCCCTCCAGGAACAGTATTTGGCAACTGTGCTCTAGAGGATCTTTATACCTTTATGTTTAAGCTGTAGGAATCGGAAATCGGAAATGCGGAGCGGACACTTGAACCGCTTGTTTGTCTGTAGGGGAAAAAAGCAACACACACATTTTAATGAAGAACAAGAAAATTGGCTCATACTGGTTAGGACAAACAAAAGCGTGGAAGCATAGTCTACATTATTATTTATTTACTTTTGTAAGGGGGGGGGAAGTGCTCAACAATAATAACTGTCTGGTAGGGCTGTGCAATTGGAAAAAAATAAAAATAAATAAATAAATAAATACAAATAATAAAAATTATAATAATAAATTAATTAATTAATAAAATTAATTTTTTAAAAATAAAATAAAATAAACAAATAAAAATCGCGATTCTCATTTTAGCCAAAATCGTGCAGCTCTATGTACTTGTCGTGGGATAGTTCTGAATAAACAGCACAAACATGGGCATATCTCACCTGGAGAAACTACTGCTGTAGGTAAAAGGAGCGTCTGGTTTCTGAGCACAGTCTGAGTCACTGGTCTCATTTTCAGGGATGGACAGAGGCACCATGGGAACTCTTTCTGCCTGTAAGAAGGAACGCAAGTCAGAAGAAATAATGCCACTTTCTGACGCAGACTCATGGGGTTTATCCTCATATCGTACCATGGCTGTTCTTCTGTGCTGTGATCCTGTTCTCCACATGGGCACGTTCTCCTCTTGAGGACTGAACTTCTGATCACTGAAGTTAAAAATCTTTGTTAATGTTGTCAGTTCTTTCACAGTAAATAATTACATCAAGAATTCTTTTCTTTTTTTAAACTATTTTAAGATATTTATATCTCGAACAAATATTGAATTCAATCCTAACAGCTTATTTATTCAGCTTTCAGGCAATTCATGAAACTAAATTTTTAAAAAAGCACTATTATGACAATTATAATATAATGATGGAGACAATATAATTGATCATGCAGCCCTTTAAGCACTATATTAATGAGAACACTTTTATTGCAATATTCACTATGCTGCTTAATTTATGGTCATGGTTAACGCAATTATGAAATATAGCATTTATATTCCCATAAACGAATCATACCTGTGGAGAAATGTGCTGCTGGGCTTCAGGTCACACGTCCCATCTGATCTTCTGGAGCCTTGTGTGTGGTCCAGTGCAGATACTAGAGATGATTCACAAGACATTTAAAATAAGAATGATTCACTGAAAGCAGTAGCATACAAAAATAAACAAAACTGTTATTTTGTTAAAACAAATTCTACAAAATTCAAAAAAAAAATTAATTCATTTATTTATATGTTTTAACCATAGTGTATTGTTCAAATGGACTACCCTTTCATTACGTTCGAGGCAGTTTTTGCCCCATTGACCTCCATTATAACCACAGTTTTTGACTGCAAAGCCATGACAGCATATAATCATGCATTCTTGATTGTTGGTGGTTTTCCCTGTTTGGTAAGTACACAAAGGTCTCTCTTAAACTCTCACACACAAACACACAATACTACAAATAAAAGCCAGAAACTAGGCTTTTTTTTGCACTGTAACTGATGATCAATAGTAAAAATCACAATTTAATTTATCTAAATATAAATATAGATATATATTTATTTATATATTTATCTATAGTGCTATACTGAAAGAATTTTTTAATGCTGGGCAATGATTAAATCACATGGTTATCTGCAATTAATCACATTGTTATGCACAAAAATCAATAATGATTAAAAAATAAGTGTATTAAGCATAAATTTTTATGATAAGTGTATCAACAAATACACAAAAACATATTCCCATAACATTTTTGCAGTAAAAATATTTATTTTAAATTTCAATTTAAGTAGTGTAATTAAACTAAATGTACAACCAAAGATATTGTCCACTGCCAGGACACTGCCAAGTTATGCTCCAATTTCAGAGGCTTGGTCATAACATTATAACAGGACACTTGTAAGCAAACGCAAGTTACCATTCAGAACTGTCTTTTTCTTCTGCACAGGTAAAAACTAAAACCTTTAATTTTATCAGGAAACAACATAAACCATTTATTCTGTAGTAGGTGTCACCTACTTCCTGAGGTACTACTATTGTACCTCAGGCCACGTTTACACTAGAGCGTTTTAGTTTTAAAACGGTGTTTTAGCATGAAAATGATCCGCGTCCAAACTAGCGTTTCACCCACCATCTCTCAACAGATGTCCCTCCACACTACTCCACCGGAAACGTATATCACGTGACCATTCGCGCACTCTGGGCATGCGCGTTCAAGTATAAACAGGAAGCACGTGTCTCGCTCGGCATTTGGTTATTGTTAGTAAACAAACGCTGGTTGAACGATGAACGCGATGGCAAAGAAAGCAAGAGAGGTCTTTTTGTGGACAGACGACGAGGTCGAGTTGTTACTTAAAGTAACAAATGAATATAAAACATCCATGGCTATCGAAAATACAGTGTTTACAGTGAAGGCTGGTCTGCCGTCTGCCAGTGTCGTTATAGCCATGTGCGCTTGACGAATAAGGGAAGGTGACCCAAAATAACCCAAAAGCCCAAATCACGTAGCGGATCTCAGCAGCCACGCCTCCGTTTTCAAAGGTCTCCGTTTCCCACATCTACACTGAGACGGAGCAGCAGCGTTTTAGAATGAAAACGGCCTCTCCAGCGTTTCCAAAACGCTTTGTTTTCGCGGCTTAAAAACTCCGGCGTAGTGTGGACGGATGGCGTAACCGTAGAAAAACTTATGCGTTTTAAAACGAAATCGCAGTAGTGTAAACGGGGCCTCAGGTGTGAGGTAAAATGTTTGAAAACAACAACAACGCTTTACCGTGCATGGGACTGCAGTCCGTGAAGTGCATGTTTGTACTGAATGTCCTTTGGATAATCTCAGCCCACCCAAAAATAAATAATTAATAACATTTCAAAATAAAATTAAAAACTTTCTGTGACGCAGATTGAGTAGGTACACAACGACATGTGAAAACTTAAATGAACTCTCCAAACCTCCCAACCTCTTGTGACCTATGGCTACCTGGTATGTGTATTTAGAGCCAGTGAACAACTGAGTTTCAAAATATTAAAAACTAAAAAAACTCCTGCGTTAATAATTGTCGCCATTAATTAACGCCCATTAATTCCCATTTATTCCCAAATATTCACGTTAATTCACATGGAAAGTTTCCAGCCACAAAAATTCCTGGAATTTTGCAGCCCTACTCAAAAGCATCATAAAAGTAGTTGAGCGAGAATGTAAACTGACTTGATATGTTCTCCTTATCTTCATGCGAGAGAAGCTGGCGCTTGCCTGTCTTCAGATTGCGCACTGCAGCCTCCAGAACGTGTCTGGGTTTAGCATTCATTTCAAACGCCTTCTGAAGAATCAAAGTGCATTTCTTCATGTTGCCTGTGGAAAATAAGTGCAAACTGATGATCATGTGTTCTCCATGAGCAAAGATTTCTGTAAGAGGCAACAATAACTTAGGAACTATAGGTCAGCTTACCTTGCAAAAGCTCAAACTGAGCATACGCGACGTGAACAAAGGCAAAATCTTTACAGTGGGACCTCGCTATATCAAAACTAGTCTGTGCATCGTTTACATCCTGGATGCTGTTGAAAAAGAAAAAGAGATATTAATACATTAAAAATACATTAAAAACACTTGAAAATCATTTAAAAAATAAACAAATATTAGGATGGATGGATGGATGGATGGATGTTGAAGGAAGGAAGAAGGGACGGATATATTGATGATGGATGGATGAAAATATTGATGGACTGATATATTGATATATTTATGGATGGATAGATGGATGGATATATTTATAGATGGATAAATATATTGAAGGATGGAGGGATAGATATATTGATGGATGGATATACTAATGGATGGATGGATATATTGATATATTTATGGATGGATGGATAAATTGATGGATGGGTA
>CAIGQQ010038338.1:4435891-4448006 GCA_903798035.1 Danio albolineatus
TGGTTAAGCATATTCCGCCCAATCAGATTTAACCTGATGTCATCATAAAAAATTAAAATCTGCGTTTGAGTTTTACGACGCATTACAAACCGAAACTGAATATTGAATAGGGGGCGGGGTTTAATTTTGGACTCCTCCTCTCATCTTTCACTTGCAGCAAAGAAATGGTTAAAGGGTGTGGTTAAGCAGATTCCGCCCAATCAGATTTAACCTGATGTTATCATAGAATTTAAAATCTGCATTTGAGTTTTTCGACTTATTTCCAACTGAAACTGAATATTGAGTAGTGGGCGGAGTTTATTTTTAGACTCCTCTCATCTTTCGCTTGCAGCAAAGAAATGAGTAAAGGGCTGTGGTTAAGCATATTACACCCAATCAGATGTAACCTGATGTCATCATAGAATTTAAAATCTGCGTTTGTGTTTTAGGACACATTTCAAACTGAAACTGAATATTGAGTAGTGGGCGGGGTTTATTTTTTGACTGTATTCAATCTTTCACTTGCAGCAAACAAATGGTAAAAGGAGCCGTGGCTAAGCATAAAAGAAAACCCAACCAGATTCAACCTGAATCATCATAGAATTTACTGAAACTGAATATTGAGTAGTGGGCGGGGTTTATTTTTGGACTCCCCCTCTCATCTTTCACGTGCAGCACAGAAATGGTTAAAAGAGGCGTGGCTCAATTGGATTGAACCTAACATCATTATAGAAATGCTGCTGTTCCAAAGCAGATGCAGATGCTCAGATTTTGATTAAAGATTACCAAAACAAAACAAAACAAAACATTTCAATGGATTAACTAACACGGATTCATTGTTCACTTTAAGATTAACAATGTGCGGCAACTAAATAAACATTGTAAATTGAAATTTCATGCGGCCTTTAAACACATTTCCAATGCATGTTTAGGAATGACAGTGCTGTTTTATTCATCAGTAATAGGTAAACGCATCAATAGAGTGAAAGACAATCATTATGGACCTAATCGATCTGCTGGACTTGTTTGGGTCCCTCCAGCGTTCGTAGAGTTTCATCCCACTGTGAAAACTGTTTGGACAGAAGAAACATCTGTGAAAGGGTTAAGGAGATTCATGTGGAAGTATTCAGATGCTTAAAAAGAGCGTGTTGTGTTTCCATTATTAGCTGCAGGCAACACGTGGTAATAAAGCCGTTTTTATCTTTCACAGCAAATAAGGATACCATTTTATTGTATTCTTCAAAGAGTCTTTTGACTTCAGCAGACAAGTCTTCATTCTGGTCCTGTAGATGTCAATTGAGGATAAAACAGAATTATATGGGAAGATTCACCAGCAGAGTTTTCATTTAGTTTATTTAATTATGAAAAACACTATGCCCAATTCAGCATTTAAAGAGATAGTTCACCCCAAAACGAAATTTCTTCACTGTTTTCTTGCCCTCAAGTGGTTCCAAATGTTTCTTTTTATGAGTTTCTGTTGAACATAATACAAGATATTTTGAAGAAAGCCAAAAACCTGTAGCCATTGACTTCCAAAGTAAGAAAAAAACAAACAATGGAAGTCAATGATTACAGGTTTCTTCAGTATATCTTCTTTTGTGTACAACAGAAGAAAAAACTCAATTAAAGAATGAGTAAAACGATGACAATTTTATTTTTTGGGGGGGGGGGGGGGAAATGTCCCTTTAAGAGAATGTTCATGCCAAAGGTAAATACTTCACTTTGAAATTTCAAAAGTTACAATTCCTAAAATAAGTGTATTGTTTTACAGAGAGGGAAGATAAGTATGGAACACCTCATGTTTTTTTTTTCTGGGAATGATCCTTCTAAAGAAGCTGTTGACGTGGAATTGAAGTAGATTTTGGTAAAACCCCAAACAACACACACATAAAAATAAAACAAAACAAAACAGCTGAAAAATGAGTTGTGTGTAATAACAATAAGGGCGTACTCACACTATGCTATCCGAACTGTGCCCAGGCCCAAACGGGCCTGGGCACGATTGTGCCTCCTCCTCTCTCTCCCCCGACGGCCCGCACTCACACTGCGTTTAAAGCATCCGTACCCAAGCCCGCTTACGTCATTATAGTGCGACGTACTAAAGATAAACAAGAAGAGCTACGCTGAGCACAATGGAGTCCACAGCTTTGTTAAGTTTGTTGGTGATTTTTTTGAGTCGTTTGCTCAGCAGTGGTGCACAACCCAGTCACAGCATAATGTTGAACAGGTCTATCACCTTTGTGGCTCGGAAATTTTCACGAAATCGTGCTGCTCGTGCGTCGCAGCGAGTGACGTTGCGTCCTCAGTTTTGGGCTCAGGCGCCCTTGGCACTCACACTATAGCGTACCGCGCCTGAGCCCAAGTGAACTGGGCTCAAGCACACCTCTTCCAACCGGGCCAGGGCCGGCCAAACGAACCGTGCCTGAGCCCGATTCAGAGCGCTCACACTTCTCAAACGATCCGGGAAACGGGCCTGAGCACGATTCGGATAGCATAGTGTGAGTACGGCCTAAAACGATACAAAGACAAAGTCTTGAACTACTGAAATGTAATGAATACTTTATATAAAAGGTTTTTTTGGTGGTGGCAGCTTAAAGACGCCTCTCATATGGAGAATGAAGTTACATGCATTGCTCAGATGTGAGTTTTTCACAGACTTCAACAGAGTGTAAAAAATCTTGATGGTTCTATGGGTCTCGTCTGTCAAATCTGAGCTTTATTTTGTATTTTCTATCAGATTCGGCTCAGGTGATTGACTGGGCCATTCCACAGCTTGATTTTCTTTCTCTGAAAGCATTTGAGAGTTTCCTTGGCTCTGTTTTGGATCATTGTCATGCTGAAATGTCCACTCTGGTTTCATCTTTATCATCTGCTAATGTAGATGTTGGACTTCATTTGCACTGAGGAAGGGCAGAGGGTTGCTGAAGAACTACTGAGAGTTTTCAGCTGCTGTCTGGGCCTTCACTGCCTTTCTACACCTCACATTCTTCATTTGTTCAACACTATTTCCCTGTGTCATTTTATTTTATTACACAGAACTTCATTTGTAAACTAATTAATATTGTTTTCTTTGCATATATTAATGTCTTTGGTTGTTACCAACAGCCAGGGAAAACTTCATGTCAACAGCACCTTTAGAAATATGCTTACTGAGAAAAATGGTGACGTGTTCAATACTTATTTCCCCCACTGTATATCGCAATATGTAATTACAAATTAACTACTAAATTTCACCACATCAGTTTACGATATCGAGTGGCCCTACTTAGTATGTACACTTTAATCATTCGTGCTAACGCATACAGGGAAATAGCAGATAAGACAATTGAGGTAACTACATAGAAATAAACTAATTTCTAGTTTTTTGTGTTACCTGCTGTTGAATGTGAATTTGTGACAACCGCTGTACTTTAGTAGTAAGCTCTGGAACCGCTGTAATATCATGAAGGATGAAACAACACACACACAGCTGTTAATAATACATCCAGACAGACTGACTGACTGACACTTACAGTTCAAGACAAAATCATTAGCCATCCTGTGAAACTGTATTTACTTTTAAAATATTTCCCAAGTTAAAGTTAATGGAGAGAAGAATTGTACAATACATTTTCAAACATAAGAGCTTTAATAATATAATAATTTCTTTTGCCATGATGACGGTACATAATATTTTACAGGTTATATTATCAAGATACTAGTATACATCTTAAAATGACATTTAAAGGCTTAACTAGCTTAATTAGGTTAACTAGGCAAGTTAGGTTAATAAGTTTGACAGAGCACACAGCACAATGGCAAAAATGCAGGTATTTAGAGTACGTGACCGGAAGAGCACATAAGCAGCGTGCTCAACGCTTTTGGCCATTAGAAAACCATTTAAAGGGTCAAGAAACACCAAAACACAAGTTTTGAGCTGTTGACAGTCATATACGTGTCCCCCGCTGTTATAAACACTGTGTGGGCACATATATTTCACTAAAAAGTAAAAATTGATTGTTTTTGCATTATTTCGAGCAAATTCGTTCTTCCGGTTTGAAACAAATTTTTGAAGCTGAGTCACGCCGATGAGATCCATACGTGTATTCCAGCGTGGAGAGTGGACGTCTGTACCGACGTCTCTGAGTGTGAAGTGTTAATTCATGAGAAAAACTTGGTTTAACTAATTGTGCATTAGGGGGCAACTTCATTAATATGCACGATAGCTTCCAAGACTGCGTTTACCTGTTACAGTGTTCAGACGGCAGAGAGACGCCACATTGTGTTGCCAAAACAAGTGGAAGAAGAAGAATTGTTTGGAGACGCAGGTCGCCAGTGTTGCGTTATTGTGCTGCAACGAAAGGTTTTGTTTTCATTTCCCCGCTATGAGAGCGCAGCTGGACTCACGTTTGGACTACAGTGAACGCGGCAGAAATATGTTTGTAAGGAACATGTTTTACCCGAGAGCTTTTCGCATCTGGAAATGGTGAAATCCCGATTTGCCGCTCGTCTCCTTCTAAAACGGACGAGGCTCCAGTTCATGTTGATCGTCCTGTCTCTACAGATCTGGCAAGCGATCAGTGGTTTGTTTATTCAGATGGCGAAGTTAGTTCGTATCTTCAGCAGGACTCTTTCAGTGTTTAAAGACAGACCTTAGTCAAAATGATTAGAACTGTTACTAAGTTTACAGCACGTTAATATCACTACAGTGTTATAGACTGAAAGATCTGCTGTAAATGCTGCTCTCTAAGTGTAAACATGTAAACACTGCAAACTATTACCGTTGTGTAGAATTTTGTGACAGGATAGTCTATACACACACGGCTTTCTGACGCTACCTACCGAGTGCATCTAAGTTACCGAGAAATGCAGAGGGTTTTGTTTTTTCTAACATACGCTGTGCAGTATCAAATACTCCATTAAAACACTCCTCCAGCAGTTCTTCGCCTCTCGTTTGTCACGGGGGGCATGCAGGAAATGTTCCTGGATAAAAGTGAAAGTGCCAAACTGCAGTTAAACTCGACAAATTAAGAATTCGGCAAATAATTGGATTACTGATGTCCATGTAAACACAGTCACTGTCTTTCTCCCCTGCGTCTGTGTGTTTGTTTTGCCTCTGTGAAAATCAGCGCGTGCCCAAACGGAAACTCCCATTTTTATGCAAAACCTTCCCTCTTTCCCTCCCCCGACACTCCCACCTACACAGAGCTGGACACACCCACTTTCCTGAGCTTTTCCAAACTAGAGGTTTGAAAACACCCTGCTGAGACTGGGGGGGCTTCGTGGCCCTTTAAAAAAAAAAAAAGGCGTCTCTTACAGCAGAAATGGCACATTCTACGTGATCGGCCTCTTAAATAGCACTTGTGCATAAAAAATAAATACATTAAAAATAATAATAATAAAAAATAAAAAAACACAGGAGGGCTCTTAAGTCTGTTTCTCCTTCTGAGAAACAGTCAGTGTTATACCTTTAATGTGGTTACTGTCCAGAAGAGGCTGCATATTCTGCACCTGCTCCAGTAATGCGGCTTGTGACCGCAGAAACTCTTCCTCTGGAGAAAGAGACAGACACACACACACGCATGCACGCAGGCATATTCACATCAGGCTGTTTACAACGGTGCAGATCAGACATCGAAATTCAAAAGAACATAATTCTATACTTCTATACTATCTTCTTTTAAACATGGGTTTTCTTGCACAGATATCTGCGGTGTGTGGAAATCAGAGCACTTACCAGCTAGAATAAACTCCAGTTTGACTGAATCGGGCACAGCGATGAAGTCTGTGAACTGGGGGTCCAAATACTTCAGCAAATCTTCGACTGAGTGAAAACACAAATTGAAGCAACATGTTAAAATGCAAGCCATGTTTTGAATACGCGTATTACTGGATATGTTCTGATGCGCTCACTCTTCTTGTGCAGGATCTTGACGCGCTCTCTCTTGTTTGCAGTGTTCGCCAGAGCTGCACTGATCCGGGTGAGGGATTCCGCACACTGGAGGAAAGAAAACAAACAGATTACGAATACAGAAAAAAAATGCTCATCAGTTTGCATATGAGTTACAACTGGACATGCACTCTCTAAATGTGGAGAGTGCACTGCTTTAAATCAACTTTCCCTTTTTAATTACAAACATTTCATGCAAGCTGAAATTATGAATTAGTTTTATTATAAAAATTCATTAT
Source organism: Danio albolineatus (assembly GCA_903798035.1). NCBI lineage: Eukaryota > Metazoa > Chordata > Actinopteri > Cypriniformes > Danionidae > Danio > Danio albolineatus. Next base: position 4,442,039 of record CAIGQQ010038338.1, read on the forward strand.
AATGAATTAGTATGAAAATGGAATTAGGCTAGAGCTGTGCAATATGGCGATACATATTGGAGGGACAAAATAAAAAGGCTATCATTTGATATTATGCTCTATATTAGTTTTTTCGAGGCTTCGCAAAATAAATATTTGACAATAATATTCATACAGTATCATTTATACAATATAATTTACATAATATTATTTATAGCATTTTTATAATACTTCATATAATATTTAATAACACTTTATATCATTCGGACTGAAAGACTTTAAAGTAAAATGTTTGCATTTTACTTGCCAACGTTTGATGCTTGACCTGTAATTGTTGGTTGTTGAAAAGTGTTTTATTTTCATTCATGTTGGTTTAATACTTCTACATTCTTAATGAAACGTTTGCCCTGACGCTCTACATCAGAGAAGCCCAAAATTGGCCCACTGTAATCTTTTGTTTGGCCCACCATCCCATCTGAGAGGAGAGTGAACATGATGGAGAGGGTTGGGGCGAATGCCTTGAACACAGAGATTGTAATCTATAATTTGACGTAACTTTTATTGCTTTTATGGCTACATAAAAAGCAAACTGAAATTAAATATTTCAATGAAATGTAAATAAAACTGATTATATAAAATGTAAATACTGTCACTTGATTGATAGAGAACTATGCAGAAGACATTGGCGATCAAATCAAGGCAAATACTAGTGTAATTCTGTTATAAATTAGATCATTATAAAATTAAAAAAAAAAAAAGAAATAAAATGCTGTATTAGTTAATATAAAGCAATGTTTTCTAGTCATTTTTTATTTATTATTAAACAAATTAGGAAATTACCCATGGCGACTATAGTTACTTTCGGCCCACTAGACTCAATCAAGTTTGGTTTTTGGCCTTTCATAAGAAAAAGTTTGGGCACCCCTGCTCTACATAAAGTAGAACTAACCCCGAGTATAAATGTATAAAGTATTAACTTATTAAAATTTTAATAGCTATTATATTGTCATGCATCTTGTTATCGTGATATGACTTTTTTTTATAATGTTGGGGAAAAAACAGACATTGACTTCCATGGGATTTTTCGATTGGGGTAAAGTTGGTTTTGTGCATTTGAACTTTTTTCTTAATAATATAAAGTCCGAAAATATTCTTTGCCAATTCTAAATAATGAAATCATATCAGCAGCTAATTGACTAACAAAGTACAACATTGGACAAAGTCAATTAAATAGTGCCAATGTTGTTTTGAAGTCATGCACTCAAAAATGCTGCTTGTTAAAACGAATTATTTAAAATGAGTTGAAACAACACAATTGTCAAGGGTTTTTTGGGACAACCTAATTGTTTTATGTTCAATGCACTTAAATTTGTAAAAATGATTAAGTTAATTTGTGTTGGGACAACATAAAGGAATTGTTCGGAACCCTGCATTTTTTAAAGTGTACTTGCAATTTCAGACCAAATATTCAAAGTAGCGTGGTAAGCAATATAGGGAGCGGGTCACAAGTTGTCACTGTTAAGAAATTAACGAATGTTCGATTATATTAAAGCAACTTTACCTCAAAGATTTATTTCTGATGCTAGTATGGATGTCAATGGTGTTTTTTTTCCCTCCAGAATATCTGTTATTTAACAAAATAACAAACTTTTAAAAGGTTATAACCACTTGAGCGTGAGAAATAGTGTGATAATTTTCATTTTGAGGTGAACTATACCTTTAAAAAGTACTTACTAGATCACAGAAATAAATCATTTATCTTCTTCACTGGGGTAAAGCTGGTTTTATATTCGCACATTAGGACTTTATCATTGATAATATCATTTCAGAAAAGTATTATTTGCAAAATTCTAAATAGAGAAATCAATGACTATCAAAGTACAACAGTGTTCAGTCAATCAAATAGTGCCAATGTTGTTTTGAAGTCATACTTGAAGTCAGGCATGCTATTTCTGACCGAATATATAGTCTTGTTGTAAATAATTTAGGGAGCCTATCACAAGTTGTCACTGTTCAAAAATGAACAAATGTTAGAATATAAAACCAACTTTACTTTAAAGACTTTTTTTGTTGCTACTATGGATGTCATGGGTCATATTTTCCCTTCAGAATATCTTGTTTTCAACAGAATAACAAACTCTCAAAAGGTTATAACCATCTAAGCGTGAGAAACGGTGTGGTAATTTTAATTTTTTGGTGAACTATTCCTTTAAAGTAATTATCAGATCAGAGATAAATCATCTGTCTACTGTAATATGTGTTATATCCTTCGCTGAGTTAAAGTTGGTTTTATATTCGCGGATTAGGACTTTCTCATTGATAATATAATTTCAGAAAGGAAATAGAGAAATGAACAAATCATATTAGTAGCCAATGATTGTCAAAGTACAACATTGTTCACAGTCAAATAAATAGTTCTAATGTTGTTTTGAAGTCATACTTGCATGTGATTTCAGACCAAATATACAAAGTACCATGGTAATATTCAAAGTACCATGGTAAACAATATAGGGAGTGTCACTGAACGAATGTGCGAATATAAAACCAATTTAACGTTACCTCAATATATCCTTCTGCCACGCCCAACACCAAACTAATTCTCCCAACCGCACTAAAAAAATCCACTAAAGACCAAGCTGCGACCTCTGGCACAATTAACACTCATTAAACGTTATAATAATCGATGATAATAATGAATGCTATAGTTACGAGTCTTCATATGTCAACAGTAAACACCACAGAGCTGCAGATCCACCCGCAGCTCAGGCTTTGAGGGGCGAGTTTGAGCTTCACCTTCACTGGTTTGCTGTTTTTCCCTCCTCTTTCTCCATAAACGCGCTTTTCGAGAAGCTGAAGACGAGCGTCCAGATCCTCCAGATTGCTTTTCTCTTCCATTTTGTTGTCTTGTAGTAATTCTGTACACCGGAAATGACGGCTAAGGGGAACTTCTTCTTCTACTTCTACTACTCGACTCGTGCGCATCCTCTGCTGGATAGTACAGTCTAGATCGGTCTAGATGGGATACACTCATAATGTTAGTGACATTGTTCATTCATTCGTTCATTTTCTTTTCGGCTAAGTACCTTTATTAATCTGGGGTCGCCACAGCAGAATGAACCGCCAACTTATCCAGCACATGTTTTACACAGCGGATGCCCTTCCAGCTGCAACCCATCTCTGGGTGGTAGTGGCATTGTGTACAACAGTAATATTTAATATATTTACATTAATGTGAGGGTTGGGTTTAGGGTTAATGTGGGCGGGGGGTTAATAAAAGACAAATCAATAGGTAATTTAATGAATAACATGAATACTCAGTATAATTGCTGCTTTTACATTACTGTGATGGATGGTATAAAGCAGGGGTGCCCAAACCTTCTGGAACGAAGGGCCAAATATCATTGAGAGCCGTGGGCCAAAGGAAAATATACCAAACTGTATTACATTAAAGTTGCCGTGGGTAACTTTCTAATTTCACTCATTCATTCATTCATTTTAGTCCCTTTATTAATCTGGGGTCGCCACAACGGAATGAACCACAAACTTATCCAGCATTTGTTTTACACAGTGGATGCCCTTCCGGCTGCAACCCATCATTTGAAAACATCCATACACACTCCTTCACAAACATATACGGACAATTTAGCTTACCCAATTCACCTATACCACATGCCTTTGGACTTGTGGGCGAAACTGGAGCACCCCGAGGAAACTCATGCAACCAACACGGGGAGAACATGTAAACTCCACACAGAAATGCCAACTGACCCAGCAGAGGCTCAAACCAGCGACCTTTTTGCTGTGAGGTGATCATGCTACCCATTACGCCACCGGGACGCCCTAATTTATTTCATAATATCTCAAAATAAATAGAAAACATTACTTTAAATCGTATGAACTAATGCAGAATAGCCTTTAAATTATAAGTTAATAGAATAAAAACATAAACAATTACATTTAGACTCAATGCTAAATATACTAGTCAAGCAGAATCTGCGTTTGCCTTGATTTGCTCACCAAAGTTTCTGCACTGTCAGGTGACATTATGTTCATTTATATTTAAAAATTTGATTAATTTACAGCATTTAATTGAAACATTTTATATCTGTTAGCTTTTAACAATAAAACAAACAAAGGGTTACATTAATTTTGAATTGACAATCTCGAAACATCCCCATCATTCTCCTTCTCTTCATAGATGGGATGGTAAGGCCAAATCAACGGTTACCATGGGCCAACTATGGCCCGCAGGCCCTAGTTTGGGCATCACTGGTGTAGAGGAGCCAACATTTTTGACAAAAAAGGACAGTTTTGTTAATATGGTATCGAAAGGAGAGATGTTTTTTAAAGCTTGAACACTATAAGCTGAAACTAAGTATGTGCTCACACATATTAAGTCCATTTGACTTTGGACATTTAAAGTGTTCTGAATCGCTGAATTTTTACAATTTTTTCATTCAAGTTTTATTTAATTGTCTATTTTCTTTACAAATAATATTTAAAACACTCAATATTGGTCACACTGACTTATCATCAATGAGCGAAGATACATTTATGTTGCCATATTACAATTATTTATTATTAAATTGGCCAAATAACTAAAACATTCTATGAAATGTTATGCTAACACTATTTGGATATATATATATATATATATATACACACACACACACATAGGCCTCGTTTAGGCTACTATGTAATTATGATATTTAAATACTTTATAACAGAAACAATATGGATAACAACAATAGCCAAAATATTTCAAAGTAATTTTAATATGGGTCTGCTTTTGGTGCTTCACACCTTTTTCATTTGTCATTTTTTGTTTCAGGAATAAGGTCCAAGATTTAGAATAAAAGTTACTTGTAAAATATTATCTCTATTTAAAAACAATACAGCAGCGAAAGATGACGTCACTTACGTCAGATTGTATGTTTTCTTGCACATCTGGATGTTGGACTCATGAAAAATAATAGTTTTGGCCAAAACTGATTAGCTGAAGTCACACTAAAGCAACAGCCAACAGAAGACTCCGCTTGGTCTTAAAGGGGTGGTTCAGAGTGTATTTTTAAAGCTTGATAGTGTTTATGGGATGCAAAGAAATGTGTGCTCATGCTTCATTTGTGAAAAATCATGTTATTTATTCATATATCTTATGAATGTAATTATATACAGATACTCAGCTAACATGAAAACGGCTGTCATATTTCCTAGTTCCTCCAAAAGCCGCCCTAATGAGGCTCTGATTGGTCAGCTAACATAATGTGCTGAGATTCGCGGATCGGCTCCATGTCACCAGCGTCCTGCTATAACAACACAGCACATCTGGCCACGCCCCTTCTCTGCACAGGGTGTATGCTTGTAACCTGAAGGGTTTATGACATCATTAACCAGGATGTATTTTTTGTAGTCCCCAAACTTCATTCACTGTAGACTTTGCTAAGCTAACTCCATAATAGCCAATGTCTCCCTTTGATTGCGTATTACATTCAGAGATGTTGTTTATGTTCACACAGCTACATTACACATCAACTAAAGTTTCAGATATGACATCATAGAGGACCACCCCTTTAAAACCTTTTTTGACAGGTTATTTTCACTATTCATGATAGCGCATCAGTTAAAATAGGACAAATGAGCTCATGTGGAACAAATTCTGGACCTTTGTCAGTGAGGGGTGGGTCTTTCAAACCACCCAAACTTCCCCTGGCTACAGGCCTGACCCACTTACAGGTAAACACAGTCACAAAACTAAAAAATCACAAATGTAGCATTTCAGATTTGCATCTAGGAGAAATTATATTACTTTTAACATAATTATTATGCTAAATTCTTATTAGCTTCACTGTTTTTTTATTGTTTCTTATGTAAATTAAATTATCTTTAACTTTTTATGGGCCAGCAACCACACACACACACGTGCAGATGCACGCGCGCGCGCACACACACACACACACACACACACACACACACACACACACACACACAC
>CAIGQQ010038338.1:4453541-4466734 GCA_903798035.1 Danio albolineatus
GGCATTCGCTCTTTGACACCAGTGTTAGATTTCAATTTGATGTTATTACGTGTTATTTATGATGTTAAAATAACATCAAATTGAAAACTAATATTGGCTCTGAAATATCAGTGACAAAAAATGTAAAATAAGCAATGTCGTGCACTTACTAATAATGTTATGTTTGTTCCTCAGGTCCAGTTTCATGTCACCATCGGCCACACGGCTCTGTCTCTGTACTCGGACTGTCCGTTCCCCAAGTGGATGCACTGGTGTCTGATCGGATACGCTCTCACCTTCATCTTCCTCTTCGGGAACTTCTACTACCAGACGTACCGGCGTCAGCCACGCCGCGACACCTCGTCCAAACCCAGAGCACTTCATAACGGAGCCTCCAACGGAGCCTTGACCTCCAGCAATGGAAACACGGCTAAGCTGGAGGAAAAGCCGGCGGAGAGCGGCCGCAGGAGGAGAAAGGGAAGAGCGAAGCGCGATTAAAAGCATCCTTCAGATGAGCGAGAGCATCATGAACAAACACAACACAGGCCAGGCGGACACAAACATGAGTTTAAGTGTATTGAGACTGAACAAAACACTCTGCAAATATCCTTTTTCTTCATTTTGGGACATTATTCCCATTGAGCGGGCAGCTTGATGTCAAAAAACACATCAAAAATGCATCAATTTGATATCAAAACCTTGACGTCTATTTGACATCCATACATTGATGTACTTAAGACTTCCAAATAATGACACAAAAGCATTATAATATAAGAAAAATAAACTTCAAACTAAAACAAAAACAGGCCAGGCAGACACAAATATGAGTTTAAGAGTAGAGAGACTGAACAAAAACACTCTGCAAATATCCTTTTTCTTCATTTTGGGACATTTCTACCATCCACTTTTATGTCAAAGTGACAATAAATTGAAATTGACTTTGAACTTGATGTCAAAAATGCATCAATTTTGTGTCAAAACCTTAACATTTATTTGACATCCATACATTGATCTCCTTTTGACCACCAAAATAATGACACAAAGCGCGTTAAATTAAAAGAAAAATAAACTTTAAACTAAAAGATTTACACAAAAACACAGGCCAGGCACACACAAACATGAGTTTCCCATCCACTTTGATGTCACAACGGCATAAAGTTGAAATTGATATCTAAAATGCATCAATTTGACGTCAAAACCTTGACGTCTATTTGACATCCACACACTGATGTCCTTTTGAACAACAAAATAGGCGGACACACAAAATATTCAATCAAAAAAATGCATCAATTTGACGTCAAAACCTTGACGTCTATTTGACATCCAAACATTGATGTACTTTAGACCTCCAAATAATGACACAAAAGCATTATAATATAAGAAAAATAAACTTCAAGCTAAAAAAAAACAAATTTACACAACAACACAGGTCAGACGGACACAAATATAAGTTAAAGGGTAGAGAGACTGAACAAAACACTCTGCAAATATCCTTTTTTTTCATTTTGGGACATTTTTACTATCCACTTTTATGTCAAAGTAACAAACTAAAAAAAAACTAAAACTAAAAAAACTCAATTTACACAAAAACACAGGCCAGGCACACACAAACACAAACATGACTTTCCCGTCCACTTTGATGTCACAACGGCAAAAAGTTGAAATTGATATAAAAAATGCATCAATTTGACGTCAAAACCTTGATGTCTATTTGACATCCACACACTGATGTCCTTTTGACCAACAAAATATTGTCACAAAAAATATTATAATATAAGAAAAATTTACTTCAAACTAAAAAACTCCAAATTTACAGAAAGTCACAGGCCAGGCAGACACAAATATGAGTTTAAGAGTAGAAAGACTGAACAAAACACTGCAAATATCCTTTTTCTTCATTTTGGGACATTTCTACCATCCACTTTTATGTCAAAGTGACATTAAATTAAAATTGACTTTGAACTTGATGTCAAAAATGCATCAATTTTGTGTCAAAACCTTAACATCTATTTGGCATCCATACATTGATCCCCTTTTGACCACCAAAATAATGACACAAAGTGCATTTAATAAAACTCCAAATTTACACAAAAACACAGGCCAGGCACACACAAACATTAGTTTCCCATCCACTTTGATGTCACAACGGCATAAAGTTGAAATTGATATCTAAAGTGCATCAATTTGACGTCAAAACCTTGATGTCTATTTGACATCCACACACTGATGTCCTTTTGACCAACAAAATATTGACATAAAAAATATTATAATATAAGAAAAATAAACTTTAAGCTAAAAAACTCAAAAGAGACTTTACAGAAAGTCAAACTCTGCAAATAACCCTTTTCTTAATCATTTTGATCCATCATTCCCGTCCACTTTGATGTCACAATGACATTAAAATGAAACTGACATCAAAAATGCATCAATTTGACGTCAAAACCTTTACGTCTATTTGACATCCACACATTGACCCCATTTTGACCAATAAAATAACAACACAAAAAGTATCATAAAATAAAACTTCGAACTAAAAAAACTCATTTAAATTGGATTATGATATCCCTACAATGCATTTAAACTACCTTCATGTCAAAATGACATCTAATATTGGCGTCTAAATTGATTTCAACACAGTCATGCAATCGATTTTCGACGTGTTTTTTGACCCCAATGTTAGATGTCAATTTGACGTTGTTTTGAGGTCAAGGTAGTCAATTGACATCAAATCGATGTGCATTTTTCAAACGTTTTTTTATGGCGTTTTGACATCAAGGTGCCCGCTAGTCAACTAACAAAAGTCTGATAACATTTTCCTACTGTTCCCATTAAAAAATTAGTTCACTTCCGGAATGAAAAATTCCTGATAATTTACTCCCTGTTATGTCATTCAAGATGGTAAAGGTAGGGTAGGCGATTTCAGAGAGGCTAGCAGCAGGGATGCCAGGTTTTCATGACAAAACTAAAATCAAAACTTAAAATATGCCAACACACATTCGTAGAATGCATAGTTTGCATCGATGTACGCATGATACACGATTCGTCTTTGAAAACAACTGTGTATTAAGTACTATAACTGTGTGTTATCATAAAAGAAAGTCATCCTACCTTAAGATTGACATGACATCACAGTTGGCATTGTGTGCGGTGTGCCGTCCAATCAAATGCGGGCAAATGACAAACAACCCGTGGCAGAAAATACCATCAAACTTGTTAAATTTAGTTTAAATTAAAGATATTTTAGTAATTTAATATAAACATAGACGATATCAATTACACTGTAAATCAACAGAATCTGTAGATTACATATACTATTGCAGTTAATATAGCAACAATCCTGGAGTCTTTCTTATAGTGCCGCTGGACCACTGAGCACAATAGAAGTCCACTATCTGGACAACGATTATGCATGTTCGACTGAAGAAAGACACAAGCTAAAATCTTAGATGACAAGACGGAGAGCAGACTATCAGGAAGTGTTGATTCAGTAAGTAAATGAGTCCTTAACTAAGCGTTATGAAAACATTCTCTGAAAGATTGAATTGTCCAGCTTTAAAAAAAGGTTATATGCACATTAAGAGAATTTTCTGTTAACCATTATGTTCTTAAACAAGTAATAACATTTAAAAAACGTTAGACAAACGTCCCATTCAAACATTTCACATTAGATGGGTTCTTCATTGTTCATTATAGTAGGGTCCAAAAGTACTTTATGTATCTTCCAGCTCATTGCAGATACGCTCCTCAGTCTCCTTTTGTGAAACGTAAAATATGTTGCCGCATGTGTGTTTCGTTGCACGTTTCAGATGACAAATCCACTAGAGGGCGCTGTTTATATTATTGCGAATTTGAAATACATTACTTAGGGTGTGTTTTATTGTTTCATATACATGTCCTTCTTGTACACATCCAGGAGTTATGGATCAGCTAGCAAAGAACTGAGCTAAAACCTTCGTTAAACCCAACCAATAGTGTTTAAAAGCAGACGTAAGAGAAAAGTGTACAGAAGTGATGCCCGGATGGCGGTTATATCAACGGGCGATGCGGATAATCCATAGGTCGGGCGATAAGAAAATACATTATAATTATTGCTGGTGGGTCGCGGGTGGATGTAGCGGGACATGGCAGTGAAAAAAGCAGAGAGTGGACTTTGCAGAATGTGAAGATGAGACGCTGAAAATAATGGATCAAGTGCAAGAGTACTGTTCAAAAGTTCAGTTAGAGGAAAATCTGCAAACGTTCTGGGAGAAACAAGATCGCTTATTTACACGACTGCAGCGCCTTGCGAGGAGAATCTCGTGCATTGCTGCAACAAGCGGTGCAAGCGAACGCTCATTTAGTGCAGATGGCTGTGATTTGGAGGCGAGGCGCAATCGCCCATATCCAGGCACAGTAGATGCTATTCTGTTTTGCACAGTGCAAAGAAAAAGGCCAAGTAAACAGAGCACAGCTGCCATTTAGGCTGAAGTGGCACCGTTTTTGTTATCTTTGTCCTGTATCTGTAAAAGCTTTTGGTAAACTAAATGCTAAACTGCTAAACTTTTGTTTTTATAAATAAATGTTCATTTAAAGGGCCACGAAACCCCCCTGTCTCAGCAGGGTGTTTTCACACCTACAGTTTGGAAAAGCTCAGGAAAGTGGGTGTGTCCAGTTCTGTTTAGGTTTAGTTCTGTTCGCCATCTGAGTAAACAAACAAAGACCACTGATTGCTTACCAAATCTGTAGAGAAAGGATGATCAACATGAACTGGAGCGGAGTCTGTTTTAAAAGGAGACGAGCGGCAAATCCGGATTTCACCATTTTCACATGCGAAAAGTTCTTGGGTGAAAAAAAGTTCCTTACAAACGCAAATCAGTCTAGCTGCGCTCTCATAGCGGGGAAATGAAAACAAAACTTTCGTTGCAGCACATGAACACAACACTGGCAACTTGTGTCTCCAAACAATTCTTCTTCTTCCACTTGTTTTGGAAACACAACGTGGCGTCTCTCTGCCATCTGAACATTGTAACACTGTAACAGTTAAAAACAATCTTCGAAGATATCATGCATATTAATGAAGTTGCACCACATTCACAATAGAGCGCTCTGATTGGTTTGAACCAAGTCTTTCTCATGAATTAACACTGCACACTCAGAGACGTTACGATGTATTCGCCGGTACAGACGTCCAGTCTCCATGCTGGAATACATGCAAGGATCTAACGAACTACGCTTAAAACGAACAATTAGAACTAATTAAATTGACGATCAGGTGCGTATATATATATACATACATATATATATATATATATATATAAGTGAGCTACAAACATAATAATCCTGTCAGAAAAGTGTCCAATAGAGGTCACACTTTATTTTGATGGTCCGTTTGTTGAATTTAATTTACATGTCAACTAATTCTCATTAGATTATAAGTAGACTGTTAGGTTAGGGTTAGCGTTGGGGTTAGGGTAAGTATTGTCAGTTAAATGTCTGTTGAATGTCAGTATCAACAGATATTAAGTAGACAGTCTACTAATACTCAAATATCTAATAAAGTGTTATCGAGATAGATAAGTGACGCAAACATATTCATTACAAATCATAGACAGCGTGACGTTTAGTTGGTGTTGTGTAAAGAATTTCACGAAAAGAATCCTTTATTCGTCAATAACGTCTCTGTATATATCATTAGTGTGAAAAGGAACAGAAGTCGTTGTCGTCATGCTGCCCCCTAGTGTTCACTTTACCAACAAACTGCAGTCAAACGTACGTTAAAGTGTGTTTTTGCGGTTTCACAAAAAGGTAGACTGAGGCATGTATTTCCGACTATCTCACTTCTTAGGTTTGATTCATCACATTTTGTCTTCAATACATGTTTTTCTGTACCTCAAACTATCTCATTTATTTGTCAAGCATATTAAGCGAGTCATTTGATTTATATTTGTTTCATAAGATCTGTATATATGCTGTATATGTTGCATATATGACATATTTGTTACGTGTAAAATCCAAATATGAACTCGTATGTCATATATGTCGTTTGCATATATTTCTATGTATCAGACTTCACAAACATCATGAGGCTTGGTTCAGAATCACAGATGCAGCTTTCAGACGCCGTCATATACAGTCATGTTTTGTGTGTTGTCTTGAAAACAGTGTTCAGTCTTATAAAATCAGATGTAATGTCAATTCAGGGCGTTTGCAGCCTGCTTTAGAAATAATCGACAGACTGAAATGGATCTGCTTCAATCATAAGCTGATGTCAATAACAGATTTTGACAGATCAATAAATCATGCATCCGTGTTTATATATTTTGTTATCACATGATCACAGAGTAAGTCTGATTGGGAAGTTGGTACATCTGATAATAGCTTTCGGAAACATGCAAGTAGCTGCAATATTGCATCATGCGTAAATAAAGTCCTGAGCTCCATATCATTGTTTTTTTGGGGTATTATTATTAGCGTTTTGGTAGGGCTGGATGATTACATTAATCGAAATCGACATTCAGAACCTAAAATCGATCGAATTTTTTCAGGTCAGTTTTTTCTCTACCACGTGTGGAGTCACGTGACCCCGCTCTGTTTACACTTCAGCGTCGAGCGCAGCGTATGGTCTGGTGCAGGCTTCACACGGTCGCATACCCCTCGCCGTGACTGACGCTGACCTCTCAAAAAATGTAACAATGTCACAACAACACATATCGCAAGCTCTGTGATTGGTCAGCTTGGTAACGTTGACGAGTGTGGACGGTGCGGAGAGGGTAAAAAAATAAATAAAAGAAATAAAAGAATCGTTCATTAATCGTAATCCAGTAAAAACGTTCAATTAATCGAGATTTTGATCTTAGGCCAAATCGCCCAGCCCTACATTTCGGATAGTTCCCAAAGTCCTGAAATATATCATGTGTTTTGTCTTGACTTTTTTACAATGTTGTATATTATGTGCAGTTTTGTACATTGTGCTTTTGAAAACGCAATTGTCATCAACGACCCATTTTCTTTTGTTTTCAAATGACAGATATGCATTGCTGTAATACAAAAAATAATAATAAAAGTAAATGCCAATGCATAGTCACTGTTATCTGACATTTCATTTCCCAGAAAGCCTCCGGTGTTTCAGTACATATGATGTTATTATTACTACATAGATTAGTAAGCATCAGACAATACAGTATGGTTGCAAATTGATGATGACTTGGATGACATCTTGGAAGCCGCTCTAAGAGGACCAGTCCATAGGAAAATGGAATCCCTAACAATCATTGTATACAACCTTGCCGAAGAACGATTTGGTCTAATTGAGAACAAAGAGCAGCTCCAACCATACAGACAACCAAATTGAAGAGAAGGGGAGATAAAACGTCTGAGGAAGGAAATAAAACGTCTCAAAAACTGTTTCAAACTAGTGTCGAATCTAGAAAGCAAGGGATTAAAGACCTAACAAGCAAGTTACGGGCACAGCGATGTAAACTTCGCAGAGCTGAATATCTGAGACAGCAGAGAAGGGTTAAAAGAAAAGAGGCGAGCACAGTTTATAAAAGACCCATATGCATTCACAAGATCACTTCTCGGTCAGCCTGGCATACTAACCAGCATGAAGGAAGAAGTAGAGAAGTTCCTTAAAATACCCCGCAAGGTCTCGGAGAAGATAAGAATATTTGCAAACCACAAAAACCAACAGTCATGCTAAATGTGAAAGAGCCAACTTGGTAGGAAATCCAGGACATCATTAAAAAAGCCAAAGCTTCAGGTGCTCCAGGCCAGTAGCAGACTCTGAAATGAGACGCAGATTCAGAGTTCCACGTGAGGTTGTTATGTAGCAAAGAATATTAACATTATGAATGTAAACATTAGGTAAGCAGGTCACATTGTAACTGCATGTCCTAACAACACGCTATGTGACTAGATTTGCAGTGATAAGCATTTTGGTTGTTTACACCAGACAAAACACGACAGAAATTTTAATAGAGCCATTCAGAAGCACAGAATAGTGCACTCGCTGCACTCACTCATGAAATGGTAAGGTTTATAATATAATTAATACATATTAAACCTCTTTGACATTATTAAATTTTGATGCTGAATCACTGATATGTGTTGGTTTGCACCGAGTCACAGTTCCGAAGTTCAATTTCAGATGGTTTAGTTTATTTCCAAGGTCTGAGGTGAACGATCTGCTGCTGCTTTTAGTATATGACAATAACTGTCATGTAAAATGGCATTCATACTCACATTGTTAGCATTTAACACTGAATAAAGCACATGAGGTTTACCTGAGGTGATCATTGTCAGTTTTCTGTTGTTCAGTTGTGAGAAATAGAAGCCGTTTCTACTATATCAATTCGAGGTGTTGGTTAGGACAAACTCCTTTAATATGTAAAATATTTCTTCTATTGCGTGCCGTTGCTTTTATTTAGAGCACGACTTAAATCAGCCTTTAGGCTTGATTGTCAGACTCGCTCCTTTTGGTCCTCAATCTGGCAACCTGTGCTTGTGTTTGTTTTGATCCAGGAATGCAATACCTGGTTCAACCACTGGGTGTCAATCTTACAAACTGCACCTTAAAAGCGGATTGCACACCAGATGCGCCGCTCAGTGCCACGACACGCACATGACAGCTGAAAGTATCGCACAGCAGATGCACACATTCGCATGCTATTTAAAATAAAACTATTCAGATGGCGCTCTGTGGCGCAGCAGAAATATGAAAAGTGTAGTCAGTCATAGGCTGTGTCTGAAACCGCATACTTCCATACTATACAGTAAGCTAAAAACACTATGCAAGCCGAGTAGTATGTTCAAATTCATAGAATTCGAAAATCAGTATGCAAGAAGTACCCGGATGACTTACTACTTCCGGCGAGATTCTGAAGTGCGCATCCAATGCACGCTGCGCTATCCCATGATGCCCCACGAGAGAATTCATAAATGGGAGTGAAGCGACGCAGGTAGGTCACGTGACCATGACAAAATGGTGGATGTAGTACGTCTGAATTCCATTCATACTTCTCACATTCATACTGTATAGAACGTACTTTTCTAACGGCCGAGCAGCACGTTTAAATTCAAATGCAGTACCTACTATTAGGCAGTTTCGGACGCAGCCATAGCTTAATGAGATCATCACTAATGGGTGAGGCTTCCCCCTCTGATGACATTTACAAAGGGAGAACGTCTATATGAATGCATACAAAACAGTAAGATTCATTCAACAAATTACATAAAACAAAAATGGGAGAAAGAGTCAAACCAACAAATAACAGAGGAAGACTGGGCAGATGTGTGTCACACATGCAAAAACCACAAAATCAAGAGCTTGGAGAGAGTTTGGATGGAAAAATCTGATGAGGTTCTTCACAACTCCTAAACTGCCTGCATTGCATACGGGTGTTGAAAGTTTGGGCACTTGTTGGAGACAATGTGGAACCTCAATGGCAAACCATTTTCACGTTTTTTGGGCTTGCCCAAACATACAGACATTCTGGTATGAAATAGCGGCTGAAATAAAAAAGATAACTGGAGAAGAATTGAACTGCTCATTTATTACATTATACCTTGGGAAAATACCAGAAATCATTCCAACTGTTGACAAATACTTGATTCAAATCCTTTTAGCAAGCAGCAGAAAAGCCATAACTCGAAAATGGTTTCAGTCTGATCCTCCAACAAGGGCTCAATGGATAGGAATTGTAAAGGAAATATACTGTATGGAGAGACTGACTTTTAACCTAAGACTTGATTCAAAAAAAGTGTAACAAGTACTGGCAAAAATGGTCTGAATATGTCATTGCAAACAATTTGTGATAATGTATGTCAAATGCACTATGACTCGATTTTGTAACCCTTATGACAACCGCTTTGTTCTTTGTAATTATTTTTATTTTTTTCCCCTCCTGTCTCCTTTTTTTCTGTTACTCTCCTCTTTAAATAAATTTAAAAAAAGAAAAAACAAAAACAAAGGGAGAATGTCAAAGTGTTTCTGCAGACTGTTTTTGTGAAGTAAGATTAAAATAAATTGTAATTGATTTATTTTTACCATTTGAAGCTGGTTATACTTACACATTGCAGCCACACAACTGTCTTCAAACCCCTTATAAAAGAGATTTTTGCATAATAGGTCCCCTTTAAATACTAACATATAAAACAACACCGTGTTATACACCTATTCTGTAGATATATGCATTTATACTGTACTTACATTGAAAAATACCTGCATTATACAAAGCATTTGTAATAGCACCTTTGTTAAATAGAACATATGAAAACAAATGACATAGTAGCAGGGGTAATAATAATAAGTGGCAATAATAATCATTCAGTAATAATAAACGTTTTATTTTAATATCTACTGTACATTTTATGATTAATTAGCAAGCTAGGAATCAGTGTGTGTGTGTTTGGATCTCTCGAAATATACAGTGCAACTTATTAACGTTCATTTTACAGTAATAAAGTGGTTCTCAAACTGTGGTACACAAGCTTCCTTCTAGTCGTACGCGGAGGAATCGTTAAATAATTAAAGTAAAAAAAATGAACAGACTTTTAACCCTTTGACGTGTACGATAACACCGATGTGATCAGTAAATTGATTTTAATAGGCTAAACCTTTTATTTAAGTGGCTGACAATAATAAATATTGTTATTTAGAAGAATTAATCTGCCTTGTTTTTAACTGTGCAGTGCTGTAGCTGCTTAGTTAGGCCTACTACGCTACTGTACTTCAATACCGGCTATTATGGTGGTACTTGGAGGGACAATTTTTTTCTGAGGTGGAACCATAGTGGAACCAATGACTGTAGGGTGGAACTTGGTGAAAAAAGCTAGAGAACCACTGACTGCAGTAATATGTTTCTCTTACTTTCCGCTGTGTTTGTCGGTGGAGCCCTCTTGCGTTGAGAAGCAATAGCGGTGGCCCATGCTTCAGTTGTGTAAAAAACACCCTTCTCTCTGCTTCCGCTGTGACCTCCAATGCCCCGCCCCCTGTCAATTATAAAGTCTCAGAGGACCAATCAGAGCGCTGCTGTCCTCCTTCTCCTCAGCCAAGACAAAGGTTTCCACGGTTACGCTCAGCCGCACATGCTTTAAATGCAGGACTGTAGTCTGACTGGATTCACCATCTGCTGCTCCCGATGAAGATGCTCAAACAACACACAGCTCTGCTGACTGAGGGAAGAGGAATGACAAGGGAAATGTTGGTACACTAATGAGTCATTTAATGAACACTGCAGTGTCATTTGAAAAAAAAAGTATATAATAATTATAGAGAAAAAATAATTGTGTTATAATTTAATTAGAAATATATGTATATACACATATATTGGGCGTCACTGAGCTGGTTCGAGCCTCGGCTGGGCCAGTTGGCATTTCTGTGTGGAGTTTGCATGTTCTCTCCGTGTTTGCGTGGGTTTCCTCCGGGTGCTCCAGTTTCCCCCACAAGTCCAAGGACATGTGGTATAGGTGAATTGGGTAGGCTAAATTGTTTGTAGTGTATGTGTGTAAATGAGTGTATATGGGTGTTTCCCAGTGATGGGTTGCAGCTGGAAGGGCGTCTGCTGTGTAAAACATATACTCTAAAAACTGCAGGGTTGAAAACAAATCCGTGTATCACCCGTTCAATCGTTTTTTCAAATTCAAACCAAAAATTAAAAAACAAAAAAACAACTTGTTTTTCCATTATTTTTTTCCTGAAAGGAAAGGAAAACATGAATATTGACTCTTTGTCTGATTTTCTGATCTTGCGTTCAGATCAAAAAAAACAAAACAACGAGATTAGACTGATTTTTATTTTTTAATTTATCCAAATTGCCATGACTGAAGAAAACGGCCTTTTTTAGGTTTTTCATTTGCTCACAAAAAACCCTGAAAAACGAGATTTTGCCTTTATTTTCGTTTTTTG
Source organism: Danio albolineatus (assembly GCA_903798035.1). Taxonomy (NCBI): domain Eukaryota; kingdom Metazoa; phylum Chordata; class Actinopteri; order Cypriniformes; family Danionidae; genus Danio; species Danio albolineatus. Next base: position 4,465,405 of record CAIGQQ010038338.1, read on the forward strand.
ATTTTAGGGAATGAAAACGGATAAAGGACTATAAAATTAATTATACACATGTAGGCGTGCTGAAACGCCCATTTCCCTCTGATTGGTCAACCAAATCTGAGCTCGTGACGATGCCCTCAAAATAAAAGTCCTCTGTGACTTTGTTTGAATTATTATTATTTAATAATATAAGTTTACATCTTCTATCATTTGAACCACACCCAGTTAGCAGACTTCACTGCGTATGCATAAATTAAATATAAACGTAAGTTAGCAGTATATCAGACATGATTGTATATGGGTGTTTCCCAGTGATGGGTTGCAGCTGGAAGGGCGTCTGCTGTGTAAAACATACACTCTAAAAACTGCAGGGTTGAAAACAACTCAATTCGGGTTGTTTTGGCAACCCAGCACTTGGCAAAAAAGGGACAAACCCAGCGCTGGGTTACTTTAACCCAACAATTAAAAATTAATAGTTAAAAATGAATACACTGCTGGGTTGAATGTAACCCAAAAAGGGGTCTGAAATTTAATCTAGAAATTGGTGATTATAATCACAAAAATAAAAATAATTCCACAGCAATAAATTCTTCAATAATGGAATTTTATTTATGACAAAACATAAAAAAGTGTCCATATGAGTTTAAGACATATCTCCCATCTCCACCTCAGCATTAAGACAATTTCTATGACAATTTATCAAACTGTATCTGGATAAGTTAATGGTTCATTCCGCTGTGGAGACCCCAGATTAATAAAGGGAATAAGCCCCATGACAGAATGAGAGGGGTCTGGATGCAGACCTGGTGTAGTGCAATCTGAGCTGCATCCAGTGCTTTTTAATGGGCTCACCTAACCCTACCCCTCACAGTGACGTCACTCGCTCCATTGAGTACATTGTGTCTGACAATGCGTCGCTAAGTGATGCAATCTCAGCTTGCATCATAAAGGCTGCATCCAGATACTATTGGGATTGTTTTGGCATATTATTAGCTCCATAATCTTCTGAAATCACTCACATGTTTTTGTAGCATCATTCAATGATACGTGCTGCAAGAGTAACTAGTTTATAAAAATATCTAAGATTAGGGGTTTGTTTGAGGCCGTTCTGTTGTACGGACACACATTTGATCATTATTTCTCTAGCTGCCTGCCATTACACTGAATAGGCTGATGTCTGCTGTTTTCTCCTAATGGCAGCAATTATAAACGTCTCTCACGTTCAACAGCTGCTGCGCGGCCCGTCATTCAGACACCAGCTGGACAGAGAGAGACTGTCTGACCTTCCCCCAAAACCATACACACACACACACACACACACACACACACACACACACACACACACACACAC
>CAIGQQ010038338.1:4466744-4481232 GCA_903798035.1 Danio albolineatus
CACACACACACACACACACACACACACACACACACACACACACACACCTACACACACACACTTCATTCATTCATTTTCCTTCGGCTTATTCCGCTATTCATTCATTCATTCATTCATTCATTCATTCATTTTCGGCTTAGTCCCTTTATTAATCTGGAGTCGCCACAGCGGAATGAACCGACAACTTATCCAGCATTTGTTTTAAGCAGCGGATGCCCTTCCAGCTGCAACCCATCTCTGGGAAACATCCATACACACTTATTCACACTCATACACTACGGACAATTTAGCTTACCCAATTCACCTGTACCACATGTCTTTGGACTGTGGGGGAAACCGGAGCACCCGGAGGAAACCCACACAACCACGGGGAGAATATGGAAACTCCACACAGAAATGCTAACTGACCCAGCCGAGGCTCGAACCAGCGACCTTCTTGCTGTGAGGCGAACGTGCTACTCACTACGTCACCGTGGCGCCCCTTATTCCATTATTTATTAGAATAATAAATTAGTTAGTAAATAATAAATAAAAATAAATAATAAATTAGATAATTTGTTTGAATTTACTAAACTAACAGATTGTATAGCTGATATTAAAAATTGAATGACTAATAACTTCTTATTACTAAATTCAGATTAAACTGAGGTCTTGCTTACTGGTCCCAAAAACCTCACACGCGAAAACCTAGAACACTGTCTAACCCTTGATGGATTCTTAGTTCAGTCCTCATCTTCAGTCAAAAAATTGGGGGTGATTTTTGATAGCAGCCTGTCATTTGAAGGCCAGATTTCAAGCATCTGTAAAACTGCATTTTTTCATCTTAAAAATGTTGCCAAAGTTCGACACATGCTATCAATGTCTGATGCGGAAAAGCTCCTTCATGCTTTCATGACGTCTCGATTAGATTATTGTAATGTATTACTAGGTGGCTGCTCTGTTGGCCTAATTAACAAACTTCAGCTAGTTCAAAATGCAGCAGCTACAGTGCTTTCTAGAACAAAGAAATATGATCATATTACTCCAGTTCTTTCAGCATTGCATTGGCTCCTTATTAAATATTGTATAAGTTTTAAAATTTTACTGACTACCTACAAAGCCCTGAACGGATTGGCTCCCCAGTATTTTTTAATTCTTCACTTTCGCCAATTGGTGAAGTTTTATCCTCGCCGCTGTCGCCACTGGCTTGCATGGCTCGGGACTTGCAGGGCTGCGCATCGATGGATTACTCTTCAGTGTTTGAACTCTCAGCAGTGAATATTAAACCACACTAATCTGAGCTAAACTGAACTCCAACTCTGAAAACTGGACTGACACAGTTTCAGTTTACTATAATCCACGTGAAGCTGCTTTGACACACTTTTAAAAATGCTAGGGCCCCATACCTGGAATTGCTTAGGGCCCCCAAATCACTTTCTGGACACAATACTCAGAATGCATCTTGAATTATGGTGAAAGCGAGTGAAAGAGAGGTGAAGCTGAAAATCCTTCTGATTTTTTATGTCATTGCTTTTGCAACAGAAGTTTACCCCACACAGAGAAAGTCACATGAAGGGACGGACAGCTCAATTTTATTTCATTTAAAATGCACCCAAATTTTATCATCTCAAATATATTCAATACACAGATAATTGTTACACTTTTTTTCATGACTCTTCCAAAACATTTTGGGTTTATTTGTTTTTCCAAAACCGTTTAAGGCCTGTAAAATGCCTTTTTAAAATGTCATGACTTTTATAGGTTTTCCAGGACCGTATGAACCCTGTACATCTTAATAAAAAAATACCAATTGTGGCGATGCAAATTGTTATTTATTTATTTAGTGCAGAAGTCATTAACACTATTATTTTTTTGTTTTCCGAGGTGCATTGGTGCATATCAACACTCCTGTGGGAATTTTTTTTAAGAGCATCACGTGGCCGAGTGGTTATGTGGGACGGCTCCGATACTAAGAGTCCTGGGTTCGGTTTTCGCCTCTGCCAAGATTTTATTATTTTTTTTTATTTCTTCTTCATAGTTAAACAAATTAATGACTTTTATTGAATAGTGCACCGCCACCGTTACAAAATAAAAAAAAGCAGGTCATATAATCTTGAATCATAAAAACTTCCAGATATGTCAACGTTACCAGTGAGGGAATACATCGCGTTATATTTGTTTAGTCAGTATGTTATCATTAGACATGAAGGGCTTGATAACATCCAAAGAGTACAAAATAGAAATAAATAACGTGAAGGAATTATTCCAAAGGCCAGGGACGTGAGAAACTGCTTTATTTGCTTTGTTTTATTTTACTTACCTGAATTAAATAACCATTAAAATGCCGCGTGAAGCCATGGTTTATTGTGCATTTAGCACAGCTACAGTGAGTTTTAGGCAGTCTGCTTCATGTCTTGTCTTACAACGCCTTATAACTGTTATAAAATCACTGAAAATCATGTATTTTTGGAGAGTATTTCTATGGCATGAGCTTTTTGGTTCTTCCTGGCTCCTTTGTTGGCCAGGAATCAAAAAGTATATCAAATATGTAATCAAATATGCAATTAAATAGTAAGAAGCCATTGTATTGCAGGATGACTGGGCATTAAGGCAGACAGCAGACTGACGGCAGTGTGTGTGTGTGTGTGTGTGTGTGTGTGTGTGTGTGTGTGTGTGTGTGTGTGTGTGTGGAGACGCACTGGGTGGAGCCCAGCTCTATTGATCCTGTCAGTCTGATAGAGAGAGAAGCCCACAACAATGATATTTCATTCATTCAAACACTCAAAATGCTGACCTTGCAAAATCATTAATATTAAATGATTCTGAAAGGATTTAAGGAAGTCTCTGGATATAAAAATCAGGACTTATGCTGAACTGTAATGTAATTATTTGCCTTATCCTTTGCCATCATATTTGTTTTTAAGAACTCAAAGATGACATGTCTGCTTCAAAACAACTGTCAAAAAGTAAATAATGAATTACTTGAAGATGTCTAATGTTTAAAATGTCAAAATATGGATGAAAAATGTTTCATCATCATTCAGCAAAACATAAATAGGCCTACTTATGAAACAATGTTCCAACTTATTCCAAGCTATGCTTATTATATGAGATTACACTCACCAGCCACTTTATTAGGTACACCTATGTCCTACCTCGTCAGATTGTCCGACCTCCCGTTAAAAAAGTAGGTAGCACATTTTCACGATGCTGCCCATCAGATTTCGCAACCAGTGTACATTTTAATGTGGAGTAGTGTGATTTGAAGCTGTAATATCGCACCCTAACCTACCTAATCCCTAATCCCCAACCTCTGTACCATTCAAATACAGTGTTGGTAGCATAATCTGATGGGTAAGATAAAATGTCAGGACACCTGGTTGGACCCTGTTTTGCCTTCAGAACTGTCTTAATCCTTCGTGGTGCAGATTTAACAAGGTCCTGGAAATATTCCTCAGAGATTTTGCTCTATATTGACTTGATAGCATCACGATGTTGCTGCAGATTTGTCGGCTGCACATCCATGATGTGAATTTCCAGTTCCACCATATCCCAAAGGTGCTCTATTGGATTGAGATCTGGTGACTGTGGAGGCCATTTGAGTACAGTGAACTCATTGTCATGTTCAAGAAAACCAGTCTGAGGTGATTCACACTTTATGACATGGTGAGTTATACGATTGGAAGTAGCCATCAGAAGATGTGTACACTGTGGTCATAAAGGGATGGACATGGTCAGCAATAATACTTGGGTAGGCTGTGGCATTGACACAATGTTCAATAATGGGCCCAAAGTGTGCCAAGAAAATGTCCCCCTCACCATTACACCACCAGCAGCAGCCTGAACCGTTGATACAAGGCAGAATGGATCCATGCTTTCATATTGATGACGCCAAATTCTGACCCGACCATTCGAATGTCAACACTGCAGCAGATCATCTTGACCATGTCTGCATGGCTAAGCACATTGAGTTGCTGCCATGTGTTTGGCTGATTAGATATTTGCATTAATGAGCAGTTGGACAGAGTCCTAATAAAGGTACCTAATAAAGTGGCCGGTGAGTGTATTTTCCAATGGCAAAAATAATTGAGGTCATTTCCAAGTATTGCACAATAAGTCGAGATATTGTTTATTGTAACAGGCCTAATACTCGTGTCATTATAAATTTTTTGTGTCCTCATAAACCATATAAACCTGTACAAACACACACAAAAACGAATTTAATCATAAAATTTCTAATAAAGTAGCCGGTGTAAGTGATTATATTCAATTTCATTATGCATTCAGTTAATTAAAACCTTTTGCCGAGGGATTAAAACAACAATTACTTTGCGTGTTATAGCTACACAATGATTCTTACAGTCTGTTAGTCATCAAACGATTTTTGTTCTTAATGTTTTAGTGTTAACATTTTGTAAATCACTTTGAATTACAAAATAACTTACTATATAAGTTATTATATTACTATATAACTTAACATAACTTACAACATTTTGTAAGTTATAATGTAGCTAACCTACCATTTTCTTGCTAACGAACAAATAACTAAACATACAGTCATGTTTTATTCTGTACTGGAAATGAATGCATTAAAATTATAATAAATTACAGATTTTAAATAATATTTCGTGCCGAGTCTCCGCCCATATAGTGACGTCACCGCATGAATATTGATCAGTTTAATGGTGGTTTTACGACGCTCTTCACTGCCGTCATTTTCTTCCCGCAGCAGGAAGACGAGAAGATGAGATGTTAAAAGGTAAGAATTGTGTTTATCTTTCATTATGAGACGTCCATGTGCGTTGTTGTTATGTGTGATGTTCGTCAGGGCACAAAGACAGGCTTGAGCGGCTCATTCACCTTGGAGAGGTTACGAGACAATACCTCACCTCGACATTATATTCAGCAAAATATGTGTAAGAGTGGCAGGAATTAAGTATTGTTCGACATGGATATGACCAAGTGGAAACTAAAATGATAGTTATGCTAATAATCTTAATTATTATCCTCCGTGAATCAGCTCATGTACCAACAACAGGGTAATAAAGCAACCTGCGTTTCAGGAGCGTTTCTGAATATTGTTTATAATAATTTATTATGCTTCTCATTTACATTTTAATCATATCCCGACTGCTGGCTTAGACACACTCGATGTTTTTGTTCTTTTATATTTCTTTATTCGTCCAAAAGTGATAAGAATTTTTAGGTGCAGAGACAGATATTGTTTTGTTTTATTATTCAAGACAAGACGATGGACAACAGCCTACTATTTTAGCTCGATATGATCAGATTTAATGTAAAGATGTTGGCGAAAATGGACAGGCCTGTGCTGAGCCACACCATCACTGATGATGACAACATCTGCTCTGCCTTCACATCACCCTGTGACGTCATAGGGATCAATCACGCCGATCAATTTCCCTTCTGAATGGGCAATCTTCTCAAAGCCTTTTTGAACAAAATGTTAATCTAAATTAGCAGATTTTATTCATAACGTCTGGAAAAAACTGGCTAAGATCTGCATGCATTGATGATTCTACTTAGCATCTCTGAATCGACCTGGATACATTCTTTTTAAATGGGTTAAATCGGGTTTATAATTGGCCTTTAAAAAGACATCCAGTTCACCTATAAATAATCCTGCCATCATTTGTTTCCAAAGCTGTTTGAGTTTCTTTCTTCTGTTCAACACAAAGGAAGATGTATTGAAGAATGCTGGACATATTTTATTTTGTTTTGTGTTCCTACTGTGGCTGGTTTTTCCAACAGTCTTCAGAAAATGTCATTTTGTGTTGAACTGAAGAAAGAAATTGTGAGTAAATGGAGATTACATTTTTATTTTGGGGTGAACTGTGCCTTTAAGGTTGGCTAACAGTTGCATTTCACAATGTTCGGTGTATTGAAAGTGATTTCCCCGTATACATATATAATTAATCACATTGATTTACGTGTCAGAGCGATAATTTACATTAATGTGCATATCAAAGCCGACAATGGAGTGTTGGGCTGTGTTTAAAATCCACTCTTTAAAGAGACAGTCATTATTTAGTCATTCCTCATTTGTTGTCATAAACCTATTAGTGTTTCTTTCTTTGTGTTGAACACAAAAGCAAAAGAGATATAGACTAGAAAGCTGGAAACCTGAAACCATTGACTTCCATACTTGCTTTAGCTATAAAAGAAGTCAATGGTTACCGCTTTTCAACGTTCTTCGAAATATCTTTATTTGTATTCAACATGAAAACGAAAATAATGAAGGTTTATTGTAACCACTTGAAGGGGTGAAAAAATCTAGTGAGTATTTGTTCATTTTTGGGTGAACTATCCCTTGAAATTTCTACCTGATGATATTTGTTGCTATTTTTCGAGCTATAAAGATTCCCTTATGCTGTTTAAAATGCAGAAATCGCTTCTCTTTTTAGCTTTGTGGGATAAAATGGATGTGGATGCACACATGAACTCCTCCAGATGACAGAATGGAGTCTGTGGAAAACATGAAGCAGCAGCAGCAGCAGCGCGCGTCCTCGCCGGCGAGGTTCAAAGATTCTCCGACAAAAGCGGCCTCAAAAAGCGCGTCCTCGAAAGCCTCTGCGTCGAAAACCGGCGGTAAAAGCAGCCGCAGTAACTCTCCGGTTACCGTGCACACCGGGAAAGATAGACACGCGGGCAAAGGTGCGGCTGCTGTCCACGCCAGTGGTTCTGAAAGCCCGACTCTGAGGCGCGCGGAGAAGGGCAGGAGCACCGCGGAGCGCAGCGGCTCATCCGAGGAGCCCTACGCCGCCGCAGAGGAGCCGCTCCTGGGCGCAGATGTGGTGTCTGACCAACCCAGCTCCAGCAAACCCTCTCCGGGGAAACGCGAGACCTCCAGGGCGGACGGAGGAAAGCAGGCGGCAAAGAGCGCGGTTGGATGCGGGCCGGGTTTCTGGAGGGAGGGATGCCTGCAGTCGGAGCTCATACAGTTTCACATGAACAAAAGCCTGAAGAAGGAGAGCGGGATGCCGACAAAGACGCCGAGCTCGCCGGTGACGGAGCCGCAGCGGCCGCCTGAGGACACGCGCCGCCCCGCGGAGCCGTTACCGGAGCCAGACCAGGAGCTGGAGGAGGAGATCGAGAGATTACAGGACGAGAACGACTTCCTCAAGGTAGGGTTATAGGGTTGATAAAATAGGGATTTAATTGGTTAATTCAAATCTATAGGGTATGGTACAAAACATAAAAAGTAAGTGCATGTAATGTTTGTAAAGCTCTCAGTTATACAAACCCATTTATTTATTAATATTTTATTAACACACAAACACATACAAAGAGAGAGAGAGAGAGAGAGAGAGAGATTATAGAGTATTATTTATTCATAACTTGATAATGTTTTTATTGTAGTGTATTGTTTTCTTGCAGTTATACCACATACACTAATTAATCTGCAAGGTGATTATAAAAATACCAAATTATCTGATATTTTAAGAAATGTATTGACCTTAAATCACAGCCATGAGCTTATTCATGGTTTCCTAATACTTTGATAACAAGTACAAGGAATTATTTTAGGTTTTGTTGTTTATATTTAGTATAACAAGTATTTTGGCGGTTCATTCAGCTGTGGCGACCCCTGATATACAGTTGAAGTCAGAATTTTTAGCCCACCTGTCTATTTTTTTCTCCAAAATTTCTGTTTAACGGAGAGATTTTTCAACACCTTTCTAAACATAATATTTTTTTTAATCTTGTGTTTTTTAATCTTGATATTAAATAATATTATACCAGATATTTTTCAAGACACTTCTGTACAGCTTAAAGTGACATTTAAAGGCTTAAATAGGTTAATTAGGTTAACTAGACAGGTAATTTGGCAAGTTATTGTATAATGATGGTTTGTTCTGTAGACTATTGAAAAATTGCTTAAAGGGGCTAATAATTTTGACTTTAAAATGTTTTTTTTTTAATATTAAAAACTGCTTTTATTACACAGACATACTGTGTAAATTTCTTTGCTTTGTTAAACATCATTTGGAAAATATTTAACAAAGAAAAAAAAAATTCAAAGGAGAGCTGATAATTCTGACTTCAACTGTATAAGGGACTAAGCCGAAGGAAAATGAATGAATGAATAAATGAACAAGTATTTTTGTACATGTATGAGGGGTCAGTCCTTGGTGAAAAATAATTTGCTCTGATCTGTATCCTAAATAATATTTATAATTAAAATAATAGATAATATAAACAAAAAAGTTTTTACCAAATTAGTTTTTTGTAAATCGATCAAATGTGTGTCGCCAAATGGCAACACTGTCCAATCGTTAAATGTGCAATATTGCAATAGGTAATCTAACTAGAAAGGACAGCTGTGATCTTTTAAGTTGTAACAATAACAACACGAATGCTAGTGATATTATGTTGATTATTCATATGTTAATGGTATTTGCATTATGGATAAAATCTCATTTTAATAGCAATACTTTTAAATAGATATAAATACAGGGAACGGTGTATTAGTGAGGATTAGTGAAGTGGAAGAAGAAAAGGACAGAACTGGCTCTTCCTGCAGACGAAAGCGAGGATGAGATGGGTTTTAGTGACCATTGGAATGATGCAGATTGGATGTTAAATAAGAGCAGTGATGGAGACAGTTCAATTACGTTAGCTCAGAGGCAGATAAGACAGATGTAGTATAGTATTTAGTATAATATATAAACAATGCTAGCTAGTATCTACATTATTCGCATGCATATGGATATATTAGACTTGTTTTTTTATTTGTTATAATATTTGCTGGAGGAAATATTTACAGTATGTTCTCCCCGTGGTTGCGTGGGTTTCCTCCGGGTGCTCCGGTTTCCCCCCACAAGTCCAAAGACATGTGGTATAGGTGAATTGGGTGGGCTAAATTGTCCGTAGTGTATGAGGGTGAATGAGTGTGTATGGATGTTTCCCAGAGATGGGTTGCAACTGGAAGGGCATCCGCTGTGTAAAAACATATGCTGGATAAGTTGGCGGTTCATTCCGCTGTGGCGACCCCAGATTAATAAAGGGACTAAGCCGAAAATGAATGAATGAATGAAATATTTACAGTGCATCCGGAAAGTATTCATAGCGCTTTACTTTTTCCACATTATTATCACTTTTTGCATTGAAATGTGGTCAAACTTATTAAGTAACATCACTGCACCGACATATATTGATCTATTCATTAGTGCATGAATTGTATCACCAATCACTTCCTCATTGACTACCATAAAAATGACGTTTCTGTTTGTGAATCTTTGATACTTAGCATGAAATAGATGAAATGCGGGCGGAGATGGATGAGATGAGGGACACGTTCTACGAGGAAGACGCCTGTCAGCTGCAGGACATGCGTCGGGAGCTGGAGAGAGCACACAAGAACTGCCGGATCCTTCAGTATCGTCTGCGCAAGGCCGAGAGGAAGAGAATGAGGTATGCAGAAACTGGAGAAATCGACGGGGAGCTGCTGAGGAGCCTGGAGCAGGACCTGAAGGTAGACAGCAAAATACACAACTGATTATGCACTGGTCAAACATGATTCATCAGATCCCTAAAATGATCATCGCTCCACAGGTGGCCAAGGACGTTTCAGTGCGGCTGCATAATGAACTGGAGAACGTGGAGGACAAGCGAGCGAGGACAGACGATGAGAATGAAAGGCTGAGGCAGCAGCTGATTGAAGTGGAAGTGACCAAACAGGCTTTACAAAACGAGCTGGACAAGACCAAAGACGTGAGAGCACACACACATACACATACAGATGAAGTCCAAACGATTAGCCCTCCTCTGAAAGTGAAATCTTTTTAAAAATCTGTTTGAATCTTAAGAGAAATTCGAGATTGAAAAGAGTTCACAGTGGCCTCTGGTGGACAAAAAATGTATACAGGGGTTCGTTTTCAGAATTAGGCCTGGTTTATACTCGACACGACCGCTAGTTCGCTTGAGTGCGCGCGGCAAATGTGACGTCATCGCGGAGTTTGCGGATGTTCGCTTTGGGTGCGCGTGTCATGATTTCGGCTGGCGGAGCGCATGGAACTTTTTGAGACTCGAGGGAACAGCGTGCGCGGCGCTGCGTCTGAGTTGAGTTGTATATGAATCACTTTGAAGAGATTTTATCTGAAACAGGTCTGACTGTAAAGACACCTTTATGATCAGTGATCATAGAGATAACCAGATGATCAATAATTCTTGGCTTGAAATTGTAACAGCAGTGAGAAAGGAGGAAAGTTTTTGTAAAAGGTTTGGAAAAACCTGAGTTTATTAAAGCCAAAAGAGGCCAATAGACACGGCTACACAATTACTGAATATGTTTTTCCACTAGTCACAGGTTTAACACTGATGTATATATTACAATTGAATTTAAAACAATTTAATAGTTCAAAAACTATAATGAAGTAACGGATTATGTCTTTGATAACTGGACAGGAATATTTGAACCATTCGGTTTACAACATGATGCCGTTTTTCTAGGCTTTATGGTGATAATGGTCAGGAATGTTGGATTATTATTGCCTTTTTAGCATGAGAAGAGGACAGAAACTAGCCAGACAGTAATGTGTGAATTGTAGAGCGGACTAAATAAATAAAAAAACATCTGTATTATTTAGTGTACTTTTTGCTTTTATTCTTGCCATAATAAAACATATATATTTGTTTAGGAACCCGTGTTCTGTTGCCATTAATATTTTAATACACTTTAATAGGTAAAACTGTCTGAGATATGAACAAAAGCAAGTGATGCATCAAAGTTTGATTAAAGAAATCTTGAATAGTTACAAAAATCTTTATAATCATTAAAATAATTTATAAAAATAATAAAAATAACTAATTTAATAAACATCATTAATTTTAATGATATGACGTAGTTCCTGAAACTCTCTACCTCTCTGTTTTTCTCTCTGACTTTTCGGTCAGTTTCATTTGACCGCCCCCTGTCGTTTTAAAGAATATCACAATGGCAAACGCGGTGAGTATAAAAGCCTCGTCCGTTTCACGAGATGCAGAGCCAGGGGAAAGTATAAATCCAGCTTTAGCCTGGGTTGGTTTGCTCGGTAGCTGATCCAAATAAAAGTTTCTTTAGGGTGCTGATAATATTGAGCTTAAAATTGTTTAAAAATATTTAAAAGCTGGTTTGAAGCTAAACTAAAATAAAAAATAAATAAGAAATTTTTTTAAAGAAAATACTGTGAAAATTTTGAAAAAGAATAAACAATTTTGACGTCAACCTCACATGGTTTGTATTCCCTCTATATATTGTTGAAGACAAATTTGGCTTCTTGGGAGTTTAAAATTGTTTTTTTAAATGCATAAAAAAGACATTTGTCACATAATATGACTCCATTAGGAAAAGAAATATTAATGAAAAAAATTTAATAAATGAAAAAGGTTTTCTGTGTGTTCTGGAAAAAACTTTAGGCCAACATTGAAACAGGGATCATACGGTCATGGAAAACCTGGAAAAAAAGTCATGGAATTGTGACATGGCATTTTCCAGGCCTGGAAAAGTTTTGGAAAAACTGAAAAACCCACAAAGTTTTGGAAAAGTCGTGGAAATTAGTTGAACAAGTATCTGTATACTTAAATATTGGTTAGTTGTCTTTACCTCTCTACTGTCTATAGCCAAACACATGCTCTCACATTATTAGAGCTGCGTGAACATTATCTGAATAAATGTTAAATAGATATAAAGATGCGTTGTCTTTCCGTAGACATTACATGAAACTATAGGTGATGAAAATTTACTTGAAAGTCCGGGAAAAGTCCTGTAATTTTAGTGGTAAAAATGTGTATGAACCCTGGTATTCCCTCTATATACTGTTGAAGACAAAATTAGGCCTCTTGGGAATTTAAAATTCTTTTTTTAAATGCATCAAAAAGACATTTGTCACATAATATGACACCGGTAAAAATAATGATAATAATTTAAAAAGGACAACTATGTCGGCGCCAATAGCCTAGTGGTTAGTGCATCAACACATAGCACTAAGGTATCAGCATTTTTGGAGCTTTGGTGTTGCCGCCTCTTTGAGTATACAACATTAATCTCCACATATTATTTATTTTAATATCAGGATTTAAGTCAGTTGACATCAGAATTAGTAGCACTCCTGTTATATTCATTTAATATTTATATTAAATTATATTCGTTTAAATTTTTTCCCCCCATTTCTGTTTAATGGAAAGGATTTTTTTTCAACACATTTCTAAACATAATAGTTTGTTCTGTAGGTATTGTTTTAAAATTGTTTTAAGGTCTGCTTTTTTTAGCCGAAACTAAACAAATAAGACTTTCTCTAGGAAAAAAATATTATAAGAAATACTGTGAAAATGTCCTTAATCTCTTAAATATCACTTTAGAAATGCTTGAGAAAGAATAAACATTGCTAATGGGGCTAATAATTTTGCCCTCAACTCTATATTAACTGTAAATTATATAATACTTCGTATCATTCTCTAGACATAGGCTAACATGTTAATAAACAAGACTCATTATGACTGGTAGTGTACTGGAATTCTGTCATATTTATTCTCATTGCATTGCGAATTTTGAGTGTGTGTGCTAATGTTTGATTCAGCTTTCCCTGAAACGACGAGGAAAAGATGTCCAGAAATCTGAGAAGAGGACCCCACAAACCCCAGCAGAGGTAAAATTCCTGTTCTCCAGTCTAATGTGGTTTGCATCAGGAGCATAACTGTATTTGAGTAGTTATAATTATATTTGGGTTTTGTTTTTGTTTGTGGATATAAATTATTGTCTAATTAAAGAGGCAGTTCACTCAATAATGAACATTTCCTCATCATTTATTCAGTTGGTACTTACTTAAATACAAATCTTTTCTTAAAATTTTCTTAAAAGTAAAAAAAGAAAGTCATTTTACCACCAAACCAACTCCAAACATTTAGTACTGATGAAATCATGTTGGATCACGTCTGGACCAAAAATCTGAGCATGAACACAACAAATGGATGAGCAGTATTCTGCGCTTGCACAAGAATATGTGTCTTTCTGCCACATAGAGGCAGTACTCTGTTTTATCGTTCCACAACCCTATGTATGTGTGAGAGCAGCGTTTAATTCTATTATCACAGTAATTGTCACTCACCACAGAGGGTTTCACTCGTGCAAATATGTCTGATACTCTAATAATCCATATTGTTTGCAAATATTTGAGAAATGTAGAATAAATACAGCCGGTGTCATGAGAAATTGAGTTGTGTTTCGTCGCTATTAGTTGTTTGGGGTTGGCTTGGTGTGTGCCTGCCTGAAGATTAATCAAAATCCTATGCTAACCATTTGCATTGGCAGTTAACTAAACAAACGTGTAAGCTATTAGTAGTAAGCAGAAATTCATTCTCAATTAATGCTCAATTTTCTTCAATAGGAGGAAAATGAAGATCTGAAATGCCAGTTGGCCTTTATCAAGGAAGAGGCTGTCTTAATGCGCAAGAAAATGGCTAAGATCGACAAAGAGAAGGACCGCTTGGAGCAGGAGCTCCAGAAGTACCGGTCATTTTACGGAGACGTAGACAGTCCTCTCCCTAAAGGAGAAGCTGGAGGTCCTCCCACCACCCGAGAGTCCGAGCTCAAGCTCCGTCTGCGACTGGTGGAGGAGGAAGCCAATATTTTAGGCCGCAAAATCGTGGAGCTGGAAGTGGAGAACCGCGGGCTGAAGGCGGAGTTGGATGACATGCGTGGGGACGAGCTGGCAGGGGGAACCGCGGACCCGTCATCTAGAGAGCAGAGCGAGGCTTTGTCCGAACTTCGCCAGCAGCTGCAGTTGGTAGAGGATGAAGCTGAACTCCTGCGCCGCAATTTGGCTGATGTAGAAGAGCAGAATACAAAAATGACCAGCGAGCTGAACAAGCTCAAATATAAAGCAGGATCACACGAGGGATCCCGCTACAGCAGCGGTGCGGTCGATGGGGCCAAGCTTGAAGCACTACAGGTAGGATTGCGATGGTATCATATTTTTGTGTTGCGATTAATGATGAATATTTTATCACAATATACACTATTGGGCCATTGTGCGCAAC
This sequence comes from Danio albolineatus, assembly GCA_903798035.1. Classification (NCBI taxonomy): domain Eukaryota; kingdom Metazoa; phylum Chordata; class Actinopteri; order Cypriniformes; family Danionidae; genus Danio; species Danio albolineatus. The sequence continues at coordinate 4,480,758 of CAIGQQ010038338.1, forward strand.
TAACACCCCTATTTATTGAAAATGTACAACAAGTCACGGAGAAAACAAGAATCATAATTTAATTAAATAAATAGCACTGAATGAAGATATGAAGTGTCCAACAAAGACAAGTAGGTATCGCTGCAGCCCAGAGAACTCCAAGTGGGAGGGACATACGCCGCAAGTCGGCTGGGTTTAGGGTTGGTGTTGGTATAATAGACATTATTAAAACAACAGGTTACTGTGAGGTTGGGTTTAGGGTTGGGGTAGCTGTGGATGTTAATAAAACACCAGGTTGCTGTAAGATTGGGTCTAGAGTTGTGGTGGCTGTAGACATTAATAAAACATCAGGTTACTGGGAGGTTGGGTTTAGTGTTGGGGTTTGTGTAGACATTAATAAAACTCAACAGGTTACTGTGAGGTTGAGTTTAATGTTGGGGTAGGTCTAGATGGTAATAAAAACACAACAGGTTACTGTGAGGTTGAGTTTACGGTT
>CAIGQQ010038338.1:4481702-4500026 GCA_903798035.1 Danio albolineatus
TGTAGATGTTAATAAAACACAACAGGTTACTGTGAGGTTGTGTTTAGGGTTAGAGTAGGTGTAGATGTTATAAAACATCAGGTTACTGAGGTTGGGTTTAGTGTTGGGGTTTGTGTAGACATTAATAAAACACAACAGGTTACTGTGAGGTTGGGTTTAAGTGCAGACGTTAATAAAACACAACATGTTACTGTGACGTTGTTTTTAGGGTTGGGGTTGGCGTAGATGTTAATAAAACACAACAGATTACTGTGTGATTGGGTGAGGGCTTAATTTGTGCCAGAACATGTTGGATCCAGAACCTCTGAAATCTGATCCGGCTCATCATTTTACCAATCCCCCTCCTCAACCGCTCTCCTTCCCCGTCCGCTGTTCGCTTTCACTTTCTTCCGCAAGTCCCCAAACCTCTTTACTTTTGTCCGCGACACCTCTCCATCCTCGGGTAACATGCCGGATCCGTTACCCCGATCTGTTACAGGACCTCGCAATTCACAAATTAAGCACTGGGTTGGGTATAGGATTGCGGTAGATGTAGACATTCATAAAACTCAACAGGTTGGTCTCCTTGTCATGTACTGGACATTAAATAGATGAAAACTCCAGGTTTGTACAGCCCACTGGGAGCTCAGGCCCCAACTACTTGGAGCTGGCTTCGACCTTCATTTTAACCCTTCTCAGCAAAGAAGATAAATTACTCTCACTCTATTTGTATATTATTAACAGTTGTCTTCTTCATTTTTGCTATGTCATACTAAAGGACATTTTATGGTACAGAGTAAAAGTAAAGCAAACAAACATAAAAAACAGACAAAGAATTGGTAAAGTTAGTGAGCCCTTATATTTTTCCAACATCAGACTTGAAAGTGTATAAATCCAATTTTTAAAAACATTTTTACTTAATAATTGTCAACAACCCATATGTCTGCCTGCAGGAGGAGCTGAAAGCCGCCAGACTCCAAATCAACGAGCTGAGCGGGAAGGTGATGCAGCTCCAGTATGAAAACCGCGTGCTGCTGTCCAACATGCAGCGCTATGATCTGGCTTCTCATTTAGGCATCCGCGGCAGCCCCAGAGACAGCGACGCGGAGAGCGACTGTGGCCGAAGGGAAAGTGACGATGACTGCTCTCGGCTCACGCCACATCGCAAACGCGAAGGTCCCGTTGGCGGAGAAAGCGACTCGGAGGAAGTCCGCAACATCCGCTGCCTCACTCCCACCCGCTCCCTGTACACCCCAGAGGGACGTTTTTTATCCAGAAGCTTCAAGGACCGCCAGCAGATGATTGATATCCGCATGGAGGCGGAAAGATTGTGCAGGACCATCGATAGACTCATCGCCGACACCAGCACCATCATCGCTGAGGCTCGTGTCTACTTGAATAACGGTGAGCTGTTCGGCAGACTGGATGACGAGGATGAGGGCGGACGAATACGAGAGCATGAGCTGCTCTACCGCATTAATGCTCAGATGAAGGCTTTCAGGAAGGAGCTGCAGAATTTTATTGACCGACTGGAAGTCCCAAAACCAGAGGATCGAGAATCAGAAGAGCCTCTTTCAGTAAGTCCAATCAATCCAACACAGGCTCATTGGGAATATGTGACTAGGGCTACATTTTTAGGAACTGTAAAATATAACTGCATTTTGTGTGTAAAACGAATGCTACTGGGCAGTATGACGCAACTTCTGACCGTTTACCTCAGTAGGGACATGATCAGTTTGCTTGGTAGCTTGCCTTGTACAGCGTCGGACTTGGCACATAGAGCATTTCAGTCTGGTGAAGGACAGTTCCGGATACCTAGTAATATCTGTCAAGGTTTGTGGGTGGGTAAAGGGAGCGAGGACTCAAGTGCAGGAAAATGAGAATTTATTTATAATAAAAATAAAAGTAAAAAAGCAAAAAAGCAAAACAAACAACCCCGAGGGGGAAAGCATTAACAAAACAAATAAACAAACAAATAAATAAACAAACTTGACTGGGCAGGCTGGTAGGGATCTTGACTGGAATCAGGAAAAGACTAGAAATGACGATGAAACGACGATGACGAACTGGCAGACATGAGGAGACTATAAGCAGAAATAATTAACAAACAAACAGGTGAACATGATCAACTAATAATGGGTTAAGGAGGGTGGGTCTAGACAATAGACGGGAGAGCACATGACACAAGAAAACACCACAAGCCATGCGCTCACATAAAACGGTACCAGAACACGCAGCCAATGAGAGAACTCATTAACCGCGTGTTCAAAACAGACAACGGAAACACGCGGCCACTATGTAAACACAGGGCCACAGACAAACACAAGACTCAAGCACACGATAAAATGAAAACATCTTACCGTGCGCTCACACACGCAGCGTGCACATTTTATCCCAGCGCCACCCAAAACCAACTAGACTTAGATGCTGGGAATGAAACACCACGCTGCAGACAGATTAACACAAACACCAGGACGAGAGCGCGCAATCGCGAACACGCCCTGACCTCATGCGCCTGTATCAAGCGGGAGCGCGCATGGTCCAAGCGTGCCCACAATTGGCACTCATACAGAGGCACAATGACAACACACAGGACTAGACAGAGCTAGTGTCCGGACTCTGCCACCAAAACAAGAATTAACAAGAGAGGAGTGGCAAAACCCTGACAAATATCAAACCAAAAAAGCAGTGTAAATGTGGTAAAACCACATGGTTGAATTGGCTTTTATCTTCTATTTGCTTTTGTAAACAGTACCGGTTGGGTTTAGTTAGGGTGGTGGGTCAGTCAGTCAATAGCAAGCTAATAAATTCAGGACTCAGATTGGAAGAAATGTACACAACCGTCTCAGGTGGATTTACGAGAAATGCCACGCACAAGAAAACGTGCCTCAGTAATGTATTTGAGATCGCCAAAAATGTACATGACACCCTCTAGTGGATCTGTGAAAATCTAAACTCCAAGCAGACATAGCACCGGGCACATATTTCACTGTTCTCAAAAACGTAGCCCTGGGCAGGTATCTTCAATGAGCCTGAGTTGCAATAATCCCAAGACTTATCGAAGTCTGTTTGAAGAAATTGCTAGCATGAAATGGACATACAGTGATGATTAAAGAATCCTAAAGTTGTTCTGAGCATCTGTGCCATTTTTTTCACCAATCAAAACGTTTTGAAGAATCATAATACAAGTTTGTTGTAGTGAAATCGGTCGACTTTTAGGCCCAATCCCAAATCTATTTTATACTTCTATTCCTTTCCCATGGTGCTTGAAACAGAGTGTGAAGGGGTAAGGATGGAAATGTTTTCCCAAAGTAATGGGATATCACTTTTATACATGCACACTTTGATTTTGAATGGGATTTTCCCATTCTCCAGCTCTTAAATCAAAGACATTGCTGGCATGGTGTTTGCAGATGTCAAAATATGTCAAAAGTGGCATTATAATTGAATGGTCATGACTTAAAGCAGGAATTAGAGACTGATGTCTTTAATTTTGGTCTGTTCGACACATGGGAAATTGGATTTTCAAATTAGATTGTCAAATAAATAAAAAGTAAATGGCATATGGCTTGGAACAATGGTGAATAAGTGATGACAAAATTGTTATGTTGGGTTTTACATTCTTTCATTTACATCCTAAATAATGAATATTGTTCTGCCTCTGTTTAGACTCACTGATCCTCTCTCTTCTATATTCCCTCTTTCATCTTTGATCTCAACCCAGATGTTTCAACCTATTATTTTGCTTATCCTCATTCTTGTCTTGTTCTCATCTTTATCGTACGCCACTATTTTCAAACTAGTTTTTCTTTTCACTCTTTTCTTTGTTCTTTAAACTTCATTTTGGTATTATTATTTCTTTTAGTTTGGTTATTTTCTTCATTTTCTTTGTTCTGTTTTCTTAATTTATCACGTTAATTTTGGACATGTCATTAAGGTTACACGCGGTACAGGACGATATCATCATTTCAGGCACAGGCTACAATCACTCAACCAAACAAACGCAAGGCTGATCTTCGCTGTTTGCATTCTCAGTTTATTTGGTAAGTATTTTTTTTCCTTACATGTGAGTGTAAAACATGTTTTGCAAATGTTTGAAATGATAAAGTTTTGTAAGGTTGTTTGCAGCATGAAATCCTATATTTACGTCAAGAACTGTATTATATGAATCACACTCTTTATTAGGTACACCTGTCCAACTGCTCCATAACGCAAATTTCTAATCAGCCAATTGCATGGCAGCAACTCAATGCATTTAGGCATGTAGACAAGGTCAAGGCAATCTGCTGCAGTTCAAACCGAGCATCAGTAGGAGGAAGAGAGGTGATTTAAGTGACTTTGAAGCTGGCATGGTTGTTGGTGCCAGACGGGCTGGTCTGAGTATTTCAGAAACTGCGGATTTACTGGGATTTTCATGCACAACCATCTCTAGGGTTTACAAAGAATGGTCCGAAAAGATAAAATATCCAGTAAGCGGCAGTTCTGTGGGCGCAAATGCCTTGTTGATGCCAGAGGTCAGAGGAGAATGGCCAGACTGGTTCCAGCTGATAGAAAGACAACAGTAACTCAAATAACTACTCGTTACAACAGAGGTCTGCAGAAGAGCATCTCTGAATGCACAACATGCCCAAACTTGAGGCAGATGGGCTACAGCAGCAACTGAGGCTACAATTCACAGAGGCTCACCAAAATTGGACAACAAAAGATTGGAAAAACTTTGCCTGGTCTGATGAGCCTCGATTTCTGCTGCGACATTCAGACGATATGGTCAAAATTTGGCATTAATAACATAAAAGCATGGATTCATCCTGCCATCAGGCTGGTGGTGGTGTAATGGTGTAGGGTATATTTCCTTGACACATTTTAGGCCCATCAGTACTAAATAAGCATCGTGTCAACGCAACAGCCTACTTGAATATTGTTGCTGACCATGTCCATGCCTCTATGACCACAGTATAAATCTTCTGATAGATACTTCCAGCAGGTAACAGACCATGTCATATAGCGTGAATCATCTCATACTGGTTTCTTAAACATGTAAGATGTACCTAATAAAGTGGCCGGTGAGTGTATACTTGAGATTAAATTGTTCTTCAAAGTTTCAGTGCTTTTTATAAACAGCCACTGAACCCTTCAGGCATTAGGCTAAAAAATTACTGCTGGACGTTTAATTCACAACATTTTTCATGCACATTTTTTGAGTAGAGCTGGCTCTAGTAAACCTCCAGTAGGAGCAGCATTTACTACAAAGAGCCATAGTTCACTGACAAGCTTCACAAAATGTATTTAATTGACGATAATGGAATCAAGATAACCATTTTTTGATAATGACAGCAGTTTGCATCACTTCGCAATGAACTACGTCTCTGTGTAGTAAATGCTGCACATGGACAAATATAACATATAATACCTTGTTTTTACTCCAAACTTCCTTTATTTTACTTATTTAAAATATCCTTTAATGAGATTATTCTGTTGTTGTAATTATGAATCATACTTAGGGCCAGACGAAATCTGCGGACATTTTTTGCTATTTCTGCGGAGTATTTTGTTAAAAATCTGCGGATTTATGTGGAATCATTTTAGGAACATCATAACAAAAAAATTTATATATAAAATAAAAAGTAACACCTTTTTAACTTTTATTTAATGTTTACAATGCGAATCCAATTAGATCCACTTTATTTGGTAAACAAAGCAAGTCTCTCCAATAAAATCTCTGCTAAAAGACAGAAAATAGTACTTTACAAACTGTATTGTAAATAAATCATATGAATATTTTCATATTAATCAATATTTTTACTGAAATTATTTTGAAAACTGATTAAATGTAAATTTACACACATTTACACCCAAAAATTAACAGAATCAATGATGGGCTAAAAATCTGCGGAATACTGCACGCGCAGATTCCGTGTGGCCCTAATCATACTGAATAAATGAATGTACTTAAATCTTATGTTTAAAGTGCAATGCTAAGGGGATTTTCCTTGGTTTCTTCTTTGAGATTAAATAGAGTTACCATGTAAGAACACCGTCTGGCTTTAGGAGAATCAGACGACAGCCTCAGCTTCACTTAATCACGTTTGAAATGTCATTTCAATTAATTGATAACCCAATGAAAACTCCACTTTTTAAAGTGTGTTATGTAATGTATAATTACATATCGCATTTTTATAGTGTGTGGCCCATACACCCATAGTGCTTAACAATCATGTCAGGTTTCTCCACACCACCACCAATGTGTGATATTAACTACTGTTGTTTAGTTACTGACTGCAAAAAGCTATAAATACTGACTGCATTGCTGTTTTAAATCAGTTTCAAATCAGTAAGCTGTTAAGGTGATTGGGTTTATGGTGGTTTACACCATCCAATGGTTAATACGGTGTTAATGTGTAACCTGCAGCTGATGTTTGAGAGAACACAAGGACTCTGAATGATTCAACTCAATAACAGATAGACCTACTACATGGTTACAGAGGTAAAAATACATGTGAACTCTTACATCAGTGAGCTCGGAGTATTTTAGGCTCTTGACTCCGAGTCTATCGGTGTCATTTTCAGTCTGAAGCAGATCGAGCTAATGGATGGCGTCTCCATTTAGTTAAAGAAACCTAGTATCTTGCTATTTTATAATCGAAATCATGTAGAATAGAGTATACTACACTTGTTTATACTGTAAACTGACAATGTCGTCTTTTTTATTGACATGGGAAAAGGAAATGCAAGAGAAAGCGCGGAGGAGAGCGCAAAAATGGCTGGTTTCGGATAATAATTCGCGTTGTTTCCATAATGTTTGCGCGACCGTGACAACAAATAGTTAAACAGAGAGGCTGATATTCGTGTTTTCGTTGTGGACTGAAAGATGTGGAATGCCTTTGGGAACGGATCAAGCGGGTATGTGAGCAAGGCGCAGGGCTGGGAATTTGTGCCGTGCTCTCGGCTGGAGAGGCCCGGAAAGAAGAGTCCCGCCCGGGTGCGATCATTCCCGAGCCACCTCCTGGAGCAGCTTCCACCTGGAGCCGCGGCTGATGGACAACCCTCCAATCTGGAGCAACCGAGCCCACACTCGCGGATGAAGAAGAAGCTGGAGGACTTAAGAAAGCGCTACGATTTTGAGAAAGACGAGTGGAGAATGGAGAAGGAATCGCTTTTGAGACAAGTGGCTGAAATACAAGTACACAGCATTGGCTAAATAGGGGAGAGAGCGAGGACGAAAGTGAAAAAAATCGATTTTCTCGGGGATCCCCTGACTATATTTGCTTTCTAAAGCTATTACAGCATATTCTGCATGCAACTTTTGATGGAGCTGCCAAATATACATCACGCGATTTCATCACTGTGTTCTGCGGTCAGGTCAGGGTTTTCTGCGGTTAGGTCAGGGTTTTCTGTTTGTGTGTGACAGTAATGATCAACCTACAGATTATTTGGTGCTATAGCTCGCTATAAGTTAGTGTCAGAGTTTTGTTTAGGCCGACTTTAAAAAGTAAATCGGGTGTAAATGGCAAGAGTTGATGTCGGATTACTTTTGTCCCACACTGCGAATAGCCATTCTTCCATTTTATACCTCCCACTAGTTTGCACTAGTTTCCCAGTTTTAAAAATGCAATATTAAAACCAATAATTAAAAATAACTTCAAAATAATTAAATGTTGTATTGTTGGCTTAGTTTGGAAATATTTGATGGAGCTGACATTTAAAATGAGAATATACCTAATTAATATTGCTTGTGCAAAAGTAAAGGTCAAAATATGTTTGAAGTTTGCATATAACAAGACTGTAAATAGCGATTAGTTGACTTCACCCTTTAACTGCCCCACAAAAAAATAAAAATGGATTGCATTTAACTTCTCTCTTAATGTAACTGTTAACTCATTCAATGTATTTCTTTTTCAACACATCTCATAATTTCTAACATATCAACCTCTACCAAATAACATGGAAAATCTGAAAATATGAAGTGTAAGATCAATTTATTTAAAAACATAATAAAAAAATCTTTGTTTTTTGAAGTATGCCATAAAATATTTCAGATATTATTTAACATGTTTTTTTTTTGTTTTTGTTTTTTTTACAATAAAACCAAAATCAAGTGTAGTAGTGGAAACAGGATTATGTTTATTAGATTTTTTTGGTAAACCGACAATGCTGTGTAGTGTAAAACATTATTTAAAACAGTCATTCTTTAACCCTTTGACTGCTGCTTTACCAAATGGTTGACCATATTGTGACTGTTTTAAATAAAGACTGTTAAAGTCATTTAAAGAATGACTGTATTAAATAATGGGTCACACACACAGCATTGTTGTTTTATAAAACATCAAACAAACATAATCCTGTTGCACTACACTTGATTTTGGTTTTATATAAAAAAAACATGTTAAATGATAATCTGATATATTTTATTGTATACTTCAAAAAATAAATGTGATTTTATTATTCAAAATGTTTTATTTTGAATTTTTTTTTAAATAAATTGCTCTTACACCTCATATTTTCTGATTTTTAAAAAATAGTATATATGTATTAATTCCGGTAATTTTATCATAAACTGGCATATCAACCACACTGAAAAAAAAATTATTCAAAGCTGATTCCTTGGATTTACTAAGTTTTTTTTTACGTTAAGTGGCTGTAAACAATTTATTTGGGCTGAATTTAAACAAACAAATTAAGTTGAATATTATTACATTTAAATTGTTTGTTTAAATTCAACACAAATTGTTTGCAACAGTTTTGCAGACAACATTTTTTTCAATGCATTTGGTAGTGGCTGATATTTTAGAAATTATGGGATGTGTGTTAACTAGTGACATTAGGACTTAAGAAATGCAATTCAAACACTTTTTTCTTGGTGGGGTAGTTAAAGGGTTAAATGACTTTCAAGTGTTCATGCTTAGATATTGCATGATAATAATAGCAGGTTTGGCATGCAGTCCCGGGAGAGAACCCTGAGCTCCCGCCTGGTTAATGAGCATGTAAGGGGTACGAGATCAGGTAGTTCTCAAGAGCTCCCCCTGGTAAAGGAGGAAAAGGAGGAGATGGGGTGGATGGGGGGGTTCTTCAAAAAATAAAGATAAGGGAGTAGTGCTAGTCGGGTTATTTATAGGGCATTTGGAATGATCAGATTGGCTCACTAATGATAACAGATGAGAGACCAGTTGTGATCAATCATATCACATGCTCCTCTCCAAAGTAGTTTGTGAAACCAAACAGTCATTATTTAAAACAGTCAAAATGTGGTCAACCATTTCATAGAGCTGGCAGTTAAAGGGTTAAAAAATAGATTAAACCAGTTACCTTTTAATTATTAAGTAAACAAACTATGTTTATAATTATAAAAGTTAAGTGAGTTTACTGACTGTTTCAAGTAAAACCAACTTGTTGCTTTTAAGTCAACAGGTTTACTCACTACCCAGCAAACAAATTGTTTAATAGACGTCTTATAGACATCTAAATGTAGACACCTTGGCTAAAACAAGGCTAAATTTGGGCTGTCAATGAAAATTAGACATCTAAGAATAGCCCAAAACTAGACTAGTCATCATAGACCGATTACAGACTTTATATGTGTAGTCATTCAATTCTGTTTATTTTATGACTATTAGATTCTCACTGATAGCCAAGATTTTGCCTTGTTTATCCAAGACGACTATGTGCAGATGTCTATTAGACATCTTTTAAAAACAAAATAAATGCTTGCTGGGTTATTTAAAGTAGCTAATTAATTGCTTTTACAGTGAAGGTCAATCGCTATTTAATACACTAAAAAAAATAACTCATTGGATGAACTCAATTTAATCGAGGGCAGGATGTCCATCCAATAAATATGTTTAACACCAACAAAAAAATATATATATTTAATCAATTAAATGAAATTGAGTTGGTCCAGCATGATTTTATCAAATAAAAGTTTAAATACGTTTGTATATTTACTTAACTTAAACTTAAAGTTCTGATAATATCATGTATGTCTATTATGTGCTGTCCATTTCGAATTCTCTTAGTTTTATTTGATATTATCAAAAGAGCAATTTTTAAGCATAATTTAAGTCTGCAGTTGATTGACACTGATCTCAGAACTCATTTTAGGACAGTTATTGCTCACTGAGCAAAGCAACAAACTGCATTGTCGCTAATGCCTACACCTAAAGCATGGGTGCTTCTGCAAGGTGGTAATCTCAAAACATTATATGAAAATCTTCTAAATCTTCAAACTAAAGTAAAGATTAAACTCTAACAAGTCTTTCTATTAACTTTAAACACCTACTTGTATTGTCAATATTTTAATTCTCTTAAATCAATCCCACACAAAGCATTCTGGGAACTACTGTACAAATCCCCTAACCAGGTAGTTGGACCAACACAATTCTGTCATGTTGTTACAACACAAAACACTTAAGTTAACACAGTGGTTTACAAATTTACAGAACATAAAACAAATAAATTATCCCCAAAAAATTACAAGAATTTTGTAGTTTCAGCTCATTTTATACAGAAAGTTTGAGCAAGCAGCAGTGATAATTTTTTGGAGTGTAGTAAGCCAGTAAATATTACTGACGGGATCAAAAGTAACAATGTGCACTTTATGAATTAAGTGGAAATGATCAAGCTGTTCTACATAATACCACCTGCTATTGATAGACTACAGTTGTGAGGTAGTAAATACAGCAAAACTACCTAAAACATTATCTTTTAATATCAAGTTTTTATGGAAAATGTTAGTCTACTTTCATCCCCGCTCTCCTTACACGCATATTTTTGTTCGTTTGTTTGGTGTGCGTGAAAATGCCGACATGTTTGTGGTGTTGTGTGTTGTGTTTGCAGGGTGGAGAGAACAGAAGGATGTTGTTGGAGCTGAAGTGTGTTTTAGAGGAGGTTCAGTCGGGGGTGAAGCGGGAGGAGAGTAAACGCGGGGAGCTGGAGCTGCAGTACACGCAGGATCGCTGCGCCTGGGAGCTAGAGAGATCCGAACTGAAAAGTCGCATTACTCAGGTATGAAGCAGATGTATGCAATCCAATGATATGTCTGTGATCAAATCTTGCTAAATTTCTATGATAGAGAGGTTTAAAACGTTTTTTAGTAATACTAAGGTTGTCTTTGTTGATGTTAATGTATTTTGAAGAAACAATGAACTTTTATTACTGTACGTTTTGTTCATGTTAGATAATGAAAATAAAGTTGTTTATCGTTAGTGTAACTCACAGTGCATTAACCGATGTTAGCAAGCATGATAACTTTGGATGTTAATAATGCATTAGTAAATGCTGAACTTTGATTAATACATGCTTTACAATCTTATTCATTCTTAGTTCATGTTAGTAAAAACAATCCTTAATGTAAGGTATATCAGATCCTCAAGGTTTAGAAAGACTCGTTTGTGACCATGGACCACAAAACCATGTTGTTATGAGTGTACATTTTTATATTGAGGTCAATAAACAAGCTTTAAATTGATGTATGGTTTGTAAGGACAATATTTGGCTACACTATTTGAAAATCAGGAATCAGTGTGTTAAAAAAAATCTAAGTATTGAGAAAATTGACCTTAAGTTGTTCAAATCATGATTTTAGCTATGCATATTACTAATCAAAAACTAAGTTGTGATATATTTACAGTTGGAAATTTACAAACTGTGTCCAATGAACATAATCTTAATGTTCTAATGACATTTGTCATAAAAGAGAATCAATAATCTTGCCAAAATTTACCCGTGTAACTTAAGCCGGGGCCACATTTTTTATAAGCAGTTAATGAGTAGATAAAACTTCAATTGTTGCCTATTTGTACCTTCATTTCCTGGTGTGAAAGATACAGGTAGAGATAAAACTCGTTACCTTTTAATTATTAGGTAAACAAACTATGTTTATAATTATAAAAGTTAAGTGAGTTTACTGACTGTTTCAAGTAAAACCAACTTGCTGCTTTTAGGTCAACAGATTTACTCACTACCCAGCAAACAATTTATTGTTTAACAGACGTCTAATAGACATCTAAACATTGACACCTTGGCTCAAACAAGGCTAAATTTGGGCTGTCAATGAAAATAAGACATCTAAGAATAGCCTAAAACTAGACTAGTCGTCAAGTAGACAGTTTAGAAAATCAGGAATCAGTGTGTAAAAAAAAAATCTAAGTATTGAGAAAGTTGACCTTAAGTTGTTCAAATCATGATTTTAGCAATGCATATTACTAATCAAAAACTAAGTTGTGATATTTCTATAGTTGGAAATCTACAAACTGTCTCCAATGAACACAATCTTAAAGAGCCCCTATTATGGGTTTTTGAAAATGAGCTTGTATGCTGTGTGTCACACAGCTCTAAGTGAAGTGAAATGTCCAGCTGAGGCTTAAATCTGAAAGTGCACAGTGTTTAAAACTATTGATTCATCTATAAAAGAGTCGACTCATTGTTCCTCAAACGAGTCGCCGTGCTAACGAGTCTTTAGCCGTTTCGGCATGACGTGAAAACGAAACATAAGCCCCGCCCATTTATGCGCGCGCAGATTCGAAATCCCCAACCCCACCGACAAACAACAGCGGTGCGAAAAAGTTGCCAGATCGGGCGGTTTTCAACTTGATTGTGCAGGTAAAACCTTTTGGACAGGGTATGGGCTGAAATCAGTCAGCAACATCTGGCAACACAGTGAAGAGCGCTGTGCTTAGCTGGATATCGGAAGTGTGCAGAGAACCTAGAGATGAGACTTTGAAGAGTTAGTAGTTTCTGCAGAAATAGCTCTGCATTAAACCCAGCCATGAGCTGTTCCCCCTCCGAGGAGTGCTTACAACGGAGGATTAGGAGCACCAGGACATTTCCCTGGTCTGCTATCCAGCAAGTGTGAGTAAGTGCGATTAAAACGGTCGCCTCATTGTTTTCTCTAGCTTGTAAATGATGCATTTAACTGTGTTTTGTAACTTGTAACCACTTGTAGTGTCTCTGGTTAACTTGTATTCTCATATCGCGTCTAAACGCGCGTTGTAAACGCGACGCGTGCCGCTGTGTTTACGGATTAAAATGCGTTTGAGCGTGTTCCTCTGCTGTGTGTCGTTGCCATGGCCACCATGAGCTCTGCTACACACGTGCGGCCGTGCTGTTTATAATGGTTCAGCTTTTGCTGCTGTGTGCGCTAATACTGAATGTGTGTCGCTGTTTTTACTTCTGGTTTAGAATTAGAGTGATATGCTGGGAGATCGGGGGTTAGTTTTCGGGGTGAGGTGTCTGAAATACGGGCGTCTCCCGGGAAAAACGAGTGTTGGCAGATATGCTCACGCACACACTATGACTACTTCAATATTGATAAGCCGTGGTGGGCATTCTCTCACGCTGAATGATGTCGACCAATCGCAACAGACTGAGTCATCGGTCCAATCAGCGCAGTTTAGCATCGCGCGAAGGACGGGTTTTGGAACAAATGAATCGCTGAACGATTCATATAGGAGTCGCTGGGATAATGAGGTAAAAATAAATGCATATTATAAGACAATGAAAGTGTTTTTTGACCATGCAATCAGATCAGCCTGCTGTTGGAGACCCCCAAAACCAATATATGACCCTTTTCAATGCATAATATGGGCTCTTTAATATTCTAATGACATTTGGCATAAAAGTAAAGCATGGGCCACATTTTTTTATAAGCAGTTAATGAGTAAATACAACTTAAATTGTTGCCTATTTGTACCTTCATTTCCTGGTGTGAAAGATGCAGGTTTAGCCATCATTGTCATAATGTAGTCTTGCTATTTATTGTTTTGTAACAAATAACGTTTTTGCCTACATTTGGGCTATATTTGGCTGCATTTGCTGGGTAAAACAAATGCTAGGGGGCAGTAATGACAGTCAACTTTTTGTTCATTTTCACACTACAGTGTTGAACATTTACAGGGATATGTTATCAACAGATAAAGTATTGCTTTCATGCAGTTGATCACTTAATAAATATCAGAACTTGAATTAATCTGTGACCCATAATTGAACATGTTTGCGTCTCGAACCAACTTCTCCATAAGAACAGCTTTTCCTGAGCGGTCAGTTTGCTCAATTGCTCACCCTGTACATTGTATTTGGCATGTGAAGCGGTCCTGGTTTGAGTCTGTTGAAGGACTGTTAAAGAAACCACGAAAAAGCATAGTAAAAGTATGTGTCCGTGATGCGCTTTTATCTTCTTATATGCTTTTGTAAACACTACTGGCTGGGTTTAGGGAAGGGGGTGGGTCAGTCAATCTCAAGGTGATGTACATACGACAAACAGGGCAGTTTCTCACGGACACGCACAAGATGGAAGTGTAAATGTCACATACTATATGAGAAAACAAAACTTAGTAGTGTATTTGCAACACAGGGTCATTGTAGATACGTTGTGTTTACATTTCTGGAGAGCGTGAGTTGTGTAACCAGAGGTGTGTATGGCTACATTTCGTCTATAAAATGAATGCTACGGGGTGGTATGACGCTGCCGATGGCTTATGGTCCTTTTAGCGCTACCAGCTGACCGCGTACCTCCGTACAGTGACTTGGGATGTAAAGTGGAATTGACCGCGATGACAGGGTTCGAGTGTGCTGATGAACGGTTCGAGAAACTAGGTAAAGCAAAAGCCAAAAAATAAATAAATAAACAACAGGCTGAAAACATGGTGAAATAGCACAGCAGCGGCGGCTTTTGCTTTTTTAGATTGCTATTGAAAACACTATCGGTTGGGATTAGGGACAAGGGTGGGTGGGTGGGTCGGTCGGTCAGTCAGTCAGTCAACAGCAAGCTGGCCTGGTCAGCTGAAGTGTATATTGCGCCCTCTGGTGGATTTATGCAAGAAGAGGACACGTGAGAGAAATTTGAGATCATCAAAAAGCAAAAGACGTACCTCCAGTTATGTATTTTGCTATCCCCAGAAATGTAGACCTGGGTACATATCTGTAATGAGCCTGGGTTGCGTATTTGAGAATGGAAGAAATGTACATAGCGCCCTCTGGTGGGTTTTCTGAAGGTAAACGTCAGTGAAGCCACATATTTTGCGGTTGTAAAAAATTGTAAAAGTTGCTATTGGGATGTATTCCCAATGAGCCTGAGTTGATTTTCTCACTTATTTGGCAACTAGAGGTATTGAATATTTTAGCCTGAATGATGAATTTTTACTAAACTAATTCTAAACTATTCTAAACTGTTTTATATCAGTGTGTTTTTTTGTTTTTCTGTGTAAAGCGCTTTGAGAAATAAGTTTTAAAGGCGCTATATAAGAATAAATTATTATTATTATTATTATTATTATTATTATTATACATATAAAGTAGAACAAAACTAAACAAACATAGACGTGTCCATATATTGTAAACATGTTCTGGAATACCTAACGCCTGCAGATGTACAAATTAAGAAAGATAAGTTTGAAGCACAAACCTAATTTAGAAAAAGCTTGAAAGTGAAACAGTTCATCATAATACTAGTATAGCATAAATAAAACAATGCTAAATCAAAACCGCAACCTAACACGAGGCCCTGGCTTTCATGAAAGGTTTTGTCATTTGAAAAAAGAAAATTGGTTGATAGTTAAAATGCTGAAATATAATTAGTTTCAACGTTTAGCACTGTACTGGCACATCCACAATACACGCAGATAATGCTGAGGTTTTTAAATGTTTGTTGGTTTTCTAATGACCGTCATTGGGCATAGCTCAGAGATTGCATAGGCTTAATGTAACACAAACACTATCAAGTGCAAACATATCCTGTCAGCAGAGGCTTTGCGAGGAAGCAGCCACAGACGTCCAGCTCTTGTGCAGTACTAGAGCCTGTCACAAATAAAAAAATATTCAGATATAATGTACTCAACATATACAGGTGAAGGCAAAATGAATGCCATCATGTGAGTGTTCTATTCAGTTTCAATTATTACCCAAGTGATGGTTAACAGAGCAAGGAATTTGTATTATTTCCTTCAGTTTGCCTGGAATAAAAGTAGTTTTTAAATGTTTTGAAACAATCTTTAAGGTCAATATTATTATTATTAATGATAATATATAAATCATTATTTTGTTGATTGGCTACAGACCAAACCACTGATGCCTAATGACTTAATTAACTTGTCTAGTTAACCTAGTTAAGCCTTTTAAATTGCATGTTAAGGTGAATAAAAGTATTTGATAAAATATTATGTACTGTCATTATGGCAAAGACAATAGTATTTATTCATTCATTCATTTTCTTTTCGGCTTAGTCCCTTTATTAATCTGGGGTCGCCACAGCGGAATGAACCGCCAACTTATCCAGCATTTGTTTTACGCAGCGGATACCCTTCCAGCCGCAAACCATCACTGGGAAACAATAGTATTTAGCTATTAGAAATTAGCTATTAAAACAGTTGTTCTATTTTAAACAGTGCTTGGGAAATATAAAAAAAAACAATTAGCTTTTCACAACACTTCATAATTTTGTCTTAAACTGTATACTTCCTGACAAAAGTCTTGTCATTGATCCAAAATGTAAAAGCAACAAATAATAACTTGACTTCTAGTTGATCATTAGTTAAAGTGGCAGAAGGGTGATTTTTCTGATGAATCATCTGTTAAACTGCATCTCAATCATAGAAATCAGTCAAGTTTGGTGAACGAAAAATCATGGTTTAGGGTTACATTCAGTATGGGGGCGTGCGAGAGATCTGCAAAGTGGATGGCAACATCAACAGCCTGAGGTATCAAGACATTTGTGCTGCCCGTTACATTACAAACCACAGGAGAGGGCGAATTCTCCAGCAGGATAGTGCTCCTCATACTTCAGCCTCCACATCAAAGCTCCTGAAAGCAAAGAAGATCAAGCTGCTCCAGGATTGGCCTGCCCAGTCACCAGACATGAACATTATTGAGCATGTCTGGGGTGAGATGATAGAGGAGGCGTTGAAGATGAATCCAAAGAATCTTGATGAACTCTGGGAGTCCTGCAGGAACGCTTTCTTTGCCATTCCAGATGACTTTATTAATGAGTTATTTGAGTAATTACAGAGATGTTTGGATGCAGTCCTCCTAGCTTATGGGAGTCATACACAATATTAATTCTGTTTCCACTGCAGCATGACTTTATATTCTGTACTGGACATTATTTCTGTTAAGTGACAAGACTTTTGTCTAAGCAAAGTCAGACCTTACTGTCCTAAATAAATAATTAAAAATCAAGGCATGATCATATTTTATTCTGTTAAAATAAGTGTAATCTAGAGGCCTTTGCCTTTCATATAAGCCACTTCTGATACCAATGATCAACTAGAAGTCAAGTTATTATTTGTTGTTCCTAAACTTGGATAGGCGACAAGTCCTTTGTCAGGTAGTGCACTTGCAAAGTATGTAAAACGCAAATTTTATACAAACTTTTCCCCTTTGCATTATTAATGCATTCTTGCAACTTTCATTTCTGTTTCTAAAGTCCTTATAAAGACACAGTCCAGACCGCCCTGTGTTTTCTATTCATGGTGAAAGCAGATTTCAATCATCTCGGGGGATTTTTACATTATTGAGCATGTGACTCAGAGACACTCCTAATACAGTAGCACAGACAGTATATTGTACAGGAGATCAAGAGGAGAGGAGCTTTAGATGGTTGAATGATAGCATATCTTGTGACAGACTTCACCTCAGGGCATACAGTCGTTGAAAAAAAAAGTGTTCTTCTTGTGAAATGTTCTCAAATATTTCCCAAATGCACTCTTCACAGAAACGGTTCCATTTAGCTCCATCAGATGCTTCATATATTGAACTACAAAATGTTTGCATATACACTGTACAAAATAACTGTTAATTTACAGTATTTTTCTGTAAATTTATGGTTGTGAATTGCATTATATGACTTGATCTCTGCAGTGTCGACTTCTGATCTTGAAAATTCAACTCTACAGTTTAACAAAGTGACTTATGTTGACATTTAGTAGTTTGAAATAATGTAATGTATAATAAATCATAGAGAAATAAGTCTGTAAAATAACATAAAATGTACTGGCAGTTTATTACAAGGTTTTTGTAGCGTAATTGTCACAATCACTAGCGATCTAACCACAATAGATCGCTTGGTAAATAAAAGTTCAATGCCGAGTGTGTTGAGTATTAAAGCCTCCGCAACTCGTGGCTGTATGTTATTAACTATGATGGTTGGGTTTGGGGTGGGTGTAGATGTTAATAACTGTGATGGTTGGGTTCAGGATTGGGGTAGGTGTAGGTGTTAATAACTGATGGTTGGGTTTAGGGTTGGGGAAGGTGTAGATGTTAATAACTGATGGTTGGGTTTAGGATTGGGGAAGGTGTAGGCGTTAATAACTGGTGGTTGGGTTTAGGGTTGGGGAAGGTGTAGACGTTAATAACTGATGG
>CAIGQQ010038338.1:4523218-4536639 GCA_903798035.1 Danio albolineatus
TTATTTATTTATTCATTCATTCATTTTCTTTTCGGCTTTGTCCCTTTATTAATCCGGGGTCGCCACAGTGTAATGAACTGCCAACTTATCCAGTGTATGTTTTTACGCAGCGGATGCCCTTCCAGCTGCAACCCGTCATTGGGAAACACACATACATTCTCATTCACACACATACACTACGGGCAATTTAGCCCACCCAATTCATGTCTTTGGACTTGTGGGGGAAACAGGAGCACCCGGCGGAAACCCTTGCGATCACAGGGAGAACAAGCAAACTCCACACAGAATTGCCAACTGACATATATATATATGTATATTCCATGGTCTGTTGAAATTCTTGATTCTGATTGGCTGGAGGGTGTGCATTATTTTCGTTGAAACGCACAGGTAGTTCCAGTCAGTTTTGATCACAGTTCGAAATAAATGCGCTTCTCCCAAACGTTTACAGTTACAATAGCAACTCGCATGTGCTGCACATGAAACCATTAAGGGTGTTTATTGGCAGACGGGAAAACCACAAAATTTGGAAAATTCTCATGAACTATGCCACAAAATCAAGTTTTAAGAGTTTTTCAAGCGAGAATGTAGTTATTTTAAAGTCAAATCGGCCGTTTGTGTGTATGAAAAGCACGTTTTAAAAAATGTTGGAAGCTCCAGGCGGTCAGCGGCAGCTCCGCGAACGGCTCCCCCCGAGGGAAGCTTTATGTCGGCCAGAGAATCTCTGGTTCTACGCCGCTGGATCTAATCTCTTGCATCTCTGTTGTTAAAACAGGATATATAATTGATCTTTGGTGTATCTAACGGTCAGTCTCTGGACACTTGACTTGAAAATGTGTATTTAATTGATATGGTACCTTTTATAAGATTTGTATGTTTAATATGAAATGTAAATCGCGGAAATGCTATACTGTAGGTAAGCCAGCTTTCGCAGTATTAAAGGTAATGTTAAGGGAATAAAAGCTATTATACAGATCCTCCCTCATCAGAGAAGTGGGAGAAAGACAAAAGAAACGTGTGACTGGGAATGTCTTATTTGTCCACCTGTGATCGGACTGATGAAATCGCATCCTAATAATATTAGCAGGTATAAACAGCACGCACATGCTCTCTCTGTCTGCCTGCCTGTCAGTCTGTCACAGCTGATTCAGCGGAGGGACTAGAAAATCTAACATGTAAAAAACTGACAAAAAAAAAAATCAGACAAATATTGCTCTGCAAACAGCAAAACTATTTTAAACTCAGGCCTACCTTGGCAAATGACCATGGAATAAGCGGGATTTTAATGCACTTCGCCTCCACGTCATGCATAAAAATCCTTTAACGCACGACAAGCCGTTGATTATCCCACATATATATAGAGAATTCAAAAATATCTTGTTTTGGGTTCAACAGAAACAAAATTACAGCAACTCATAAAAGTTTAGAACCACTTGAGTATGAGTAAATATTGAGGAAATCTTTTTCTGTGAACTGTCGCTGTTAGTTGGTCTGAATGGTGCCCCATTATAATAAAAAAATAAATGTAATTTTCTGGTTTTAAACTCAGCTTTGTTGAAAAATGAATCAGTTTTGTGAACTAAAGTGTGCTTGTCCAGTCTGCTATGCTGAAGGTGTGTTGTTTCAGGCAGGCTGCCGCTCATCTCTGTGGCTCTGGTGGAGGGAAGAGCTCTGGGTGGAGGAGCAGAACTCACCACCGCCTGTGACTTCAGGTACATGCACACACATACAGACATACAGTAGTCAACATTTAAAGTGGATCAAAACATTTTTTTAATTGTCAAGACACGAGTGCATGTTGTTGAATAGTTTTAGGATGACTTTGATGAAAGGTTTTGATCCACTTCAAATGTTATCTACAGTATAAATAAATATGTTTGTGATTCCAGCCAACCTAAAATAATTTTTTCCAGAAGAATAAAATAACCGGAAACTTTTCCTTGCTCTCTTATATAAATATAAAAATATCTGTCAATATATACAGCAGTCAACATTCAAAGTAAATCAAAAATGTTTTTCAAAAAAGTCCTAGGACAGGGTGTTGTTCAACTTTCAAGGAATTTGATGATCCACTTCAAATGTTGACTACTGTAGTTACTATATGACTGTGAAAATGACTAACAAGGCTATGGAGTGAGATATGTGTCTTTATTATTCAATCAAAAATATTTAGTTTTAGGGAAAAATTAAGTACATAATAAATAAAAAATACAAGGCCAAGCTGTTTTTGGACTGTAGAGTGAAATTTTATATTCTTAATAGTTACAGTATAGTTTTATTAAAGAGATGGTTCAACCAAGAATGTAAAATTACTCTGTTTACTCTCCCTGAAGTGGTTCCAAACTTTTCTTTATTCTGTTGGACAGGCAAAAACATATTTTGAAGAAAGCAGAAAACCTGTTTGACCCTCATAGTAGAGGGTATTCAGTGGTTTCCAGCTATTATCAAAATATCTCTTTTTTTGTGTTCATTAGAAGAAAAAACGGTTTAGAAACAAGTTAAGGGTGAGTAAATGATGAAAGGATCTTTATTTTTGGGCGAATATCCCTTTAAGCCATTTTATTTCAAAAGATCAAGAAAAATTTCCATTCATCCATTCCACTCATCCATTTTTTTAATATCCTGTGGGAATAGCACATTAAATTG
The DNA here is from genome assembly GCA_903798035.1 of Danio albolineatus. Taxonomy (NCBI): domain Eukaryota; kingdom Metazoa; phylum Chordata; class Actinopteri; order Cypriniformes; family Danionidae; genus Danio; species Danio albolineatus. The sequence goes on from CAIGQQ010038338.1 coordinate 4,525,862, forward strand.
TTAGCCCCCTGTATATATTTTTTCCCCCAATTTCTATTTAACCGAGAGAATATTTTATCAACAGATTCCAATCATAATAGTTTTAATACCTTGTATCTAGGGCCAGATGGAATCTGCGGACATTTTTTGTTATTTCAGCGGAGTGTTTTGTTAAAAATCTGCGGTTTTATGTGGAATGATTTTGGGAGTATCATAACTAAAACCTAAAAGGGCATCCGCTGCGTAAAACAAATGCTGAATAAGTTGGCGGATCATTCCGCTGTGGCGACCCCGGATTAAAGGGAATAAAGGGACTAAGCCGACAAGAAAATGAATGAATGAATAACTAAAACCTAAATATATGAAATAAAAAGTAATACCTTTTTAACTTTTATTTAATGTTTACAATGCGAATCCAATTACATCTATTTAATTTGTTAATCAAAGTAAGTCTTTTATATAAAATCTCTACTAAAAGACAGAAAATTGTACTTTACGAACTGTATTGTAAATAAATCATATGAATATTTTCATATTAGTCAATATTATTACAGAAATTAATTTGAAAACTGAATAAATATACATTTACACACAAAATCTGCGGAATTCTGCGCGCGCAGATTCCGTGTGGCCCTACTCCTATCTAATAGCTGGTTTTTTTATCTTTGCCATGATGACAGCACATAATATTTGACTAGATATTTTTAACGATACTAGTATTCTACGGATGTCCTAATGCAGGGATCACCAATCTCGGTCCTGGAGGTCTGGTGTCCTGAAGGGTTTAGCTCCAACTTGTCTCAAAACGCCTGCCTGGATGTTTCAAGTATACCTAGTGAGAACTTGATTAGCTTATTCAGGTGTGTTTGAATAGGACCTCCAGGAACAAATTTGGTGATCCCTGCCCTAATGCATTAAAATATTTTTTCTCTCGTTATGTCGTGATCATGACTTCATTGTCTTGTTATTTACTTAATAAATAAAATAAGTTGCTGCATGTATGAATTAAATTATGAAGAATGTTGAAGATTCTGCTTTTGCTTTGATCCTTTCCAAAAGTTATTGACTATTACTTTAAAATGGTAACCGTTGAGGGAATATTATTGTAAATGATGTATAATCATATACATGAATATAATAATGAATGTTCATTAATCATGAGCACAAGCGCTTGTATTATTATGGTTGTTCTGAACACCTTTAATGTGTTGCACGAATGCGCGTCTGCAGTTAGGCTATTCTCTCCCGGTCGGTGCGGACTCACTGGCCAGACATTGGCCAGATATTATTCATAATAATTATAATAAATAAATGCAAAAAAATAAGTTGTGATCACGACATAACTTTTTGTTATGTCAAGATCACGAGATAATTAAGTCGTGATCATGACATAACAAGAGAGAAAAAATATTTTAATGCACGGCCTCTTCATTGTATAACAGGAAAAAAAATATTGCTTAAGATGTCTAATAATATTGACCTTAAAATGGTTTTTAAATAATTTGAAACTGCTTTTATTTTAGCCAAAATAGCACAAATAAGACTAAATATTATAGAAAATACTGTGAAAAATTCCTTGCTCTGTTAAACATCATTTGGGAAACATTTGGAAAAAAAATCAGGACTAATAATTTTGATTTCAACAGTATGTATATTTTCCATCTGCAGGTTGATGACGTCAGATGCAGTGATCCAGTTCGTCCATAAGCACATGGGTTTGGTTCCGGGATGGGGAGGAGCTGCAAGACTCGTAGGCATTATTGGCAGCAGGAACGCCTTGAAACTGCTGAGCGGAGCCAGAAAGGTGGATCCGGACTGTGGGAAACAGATGGGTCTGGTGGACGAGGTGCTCCAGTGTCACTCTGCTGAAGGGAAAGCTCTTACTCATGCAAAGCAGTGGATCGCTCCCTTCATTAAAGGCCCTGCTCCGGTCATACAGGCCATCAAGAAGGTCGTTGTTTCGGGACAAGAACTTCCTCTAGATGAAGCCCTTAAATATGAGAGATCTGTGTTTGGGACTGTATGGGGTGGTCCGGCCAATCTGGAGGCTCTGGCTTCAAAACCCAAACACAAGTGACTGAAATCATCATCACTGAGATCTTTATGGTTTCAGAATGCGTGTTTTTTTACACATGCATACTTAAGTAAATTAATATTATGTTGTTTTTGTTATGCGCTTTTTTGCAATTGCAAGAATTTATGTATATATTCAAGCTGTTTTTTATTTGTGTTAGACCGACAATGGCAGACAGAAGACAGAACAACTGTCCCGTCCACAGGGGCATAGCGGACATTTTAAAAGTAGGGGGGACAGGCAAAAGTTTACGTTCATATAATTATTAATCACCTGTTTCCAAATGGTCTGTCTCTAAAAGTGAAGTGGACGTATCCCCTCCGTCCCCCCCTGGTTGCTACGCCCCTGCCTGTCCATAGTTCTTTTTCAAGATAACAGCATTAGTAAGTGCAATTTAAAGTCAAATACTCCACCCCCCCCACTGACAAAGTCTATCATTTGGCTCCTATACGAGCCCATTTATCCCATTTTTGACAGTGTACCATCATAAATTGTGAAATTAACCGATAGAAGAAGGCTTTAAGACATATAAAATCTGTGAAAGTGTGTGAGTGAAATCTATATTGTTGTGATTACTGTCTTCTAGGCTAAAAGATGGAACCATTTTGAAAGATGTAATTAACACTCAGTGATTGCTAGCCAGTTTTGAGAAAAACACGACACAGCGGGGTGAGCTGTAACGGGGTGTTACAATTAAGACACACACTGTTGGACATCAATTAAACCAACAACATAATTGTTGAATTTTGATTGTAATGTTGTGAACATTTCATATAAAAAATTTGGGCTGTGCAATATGGACAAAATTATCATATTGTGATTTTTATTTTTTTTTATTTTTTTGAACGAATATTGCGATTTTATTTGCGATTTTGACAAATGTTTTTGCTTTTTCAAACGCGCTATATACACACATTCTACATGTATTCAGTGCGCAAGGAGTGCATAACAAAACATTTCACAATGAAATAACAGTATTAAGTTTAATAAATAAAACTGTAGTAAAATTGTTTGAAACAGACAACATAAAATAAATGAAGATGAACTAACCTCAGCTCTAGTTAAAAACAGACTGTACACAGCAGTACTAACTGCTTGATCAACAAAACTGTAATGAATTGTCTTAAAAACAGACAACATGAACAAATAAAGATGAACTAACCTCAATTCCAGTCAGAACAATAAATAAAAACTAATGAAAATCAAAACCACCTATTCGTTTCTCCCAATCAACTTTGTTGTGTGCAGAGTGAGCTCTGATTATATAAAATCTACATTTTTAAGCATGTGTGACAACTATCCCTCTGACTGTTACAACTTGCCCCGCAGATGGGGTACCATTGGTCCGGCGATCATACTTTCAGTGCTCATTTGTTGCAGAGGAGTGTGTAGTGTTGGTAGTCATGGGACGATAATCGTTTTCAAGGTAAACCGTGGTTTGGAAAAGTCAAGGTTTTAAAACCGCTAACATTTTCTGTAATACCGTTCCTAAGGTATTAGTACATTTTTTTAGGACAACAGTATCTCCAGCAGAAAAAATATCCTAAGATGTCGTTTTAAATTTTAAAGAAATCTGTGTTTTTGAAACAAATGAAGACAGCAGAAGTCAATGATTCATTTTCATTATTTAGCCTGACATGTTTACTGCTCCAAAATAAAATAAATGTTTCAAAAAATAAAATATATTGTGTTCAAAAGGGGAAAAAGTTTTTGTTTTTTAGCCAGACATTTAAAAAGAATATATTTTATAGTAGTGAGCGCAATACCATGAAACCTTGATGTTTTTATCCCAGGTTATCATACCGTCAGAATCTTATACTGGCCCATGCCTAGGTGCTGGCAAAAAAAAATAGGGTTTGTCTTCTTTGGGCAGAGATGCCCAAAGAAGGGCCCGTGGGCCAAAGTTGGCCCATGGTAACCTTTGATTTGGCCCGCCATCCCATCTGGGGCGAATGTATTTGACAGAAGTGGTCATTTCCAGTTTAATGTAACCTTTTGTTTTATTGCTGAGCTACAAAAAAAGCATACTGAAATTAAATGATTCAATTAAATGTAAATGAATATCTGTGAGCAAATCAATGTGAAGGAGCAGCTCGGGAATTCCGCATTGAACTCCATTGTGTTAGAAATGGCATTGTTGATGTTTTACTTAGCAAGTTCATTATTAAATGTTACTGTTTTAGTTAATGATTTAAAGCAGCATTTCTAGTTATTTTTAAATTTTACTCAATAAATTTGTAAATTATAAGTAAATTAAGTAAATTGTAAATTAAGTGTGACTTTGTGCCCCACTCTCCCCTACTTTTTACTCATACTTCAAGTCAAGTAAAGGGGTCGAGCCTTTTCATTGATGGCTCCTAAACACTGGAATATCCTTACTGATAATGTCCGAGGCTCAGACACACTCTCATAGTTCAAAATTAGATTAAAGACCTATCTTTTTAGTAAAGCATACACTCAATACATCACATAGCGGTATGATGCACGAATCTGCTCCACGCATCTCGTTTATATACACTATGAACAGCAGCTACGCTAATTATTCTCTTTGTTCTCTATTTCCACCTGGGGATACTCATCCCGAGGCCCCCAGAGACTATCCAGCGCAACGAATGCGATCCAAGACCCTCGACGAGACGATTCCAAGGTTCCATAATCTTGGACCACGCTGTATCCTAAACAGCTGCTTGGTGCTTGGCGGAGTAGCAAGCCAGAGATGGATTCCTGTGACCCTTCAAGGACAGACGAGCCTCAAGTTCTCCAGCCTCCGGTGACTAAACTGCAGCTAGAGCTGCGCACCGATGGATTACGCTTCAGTGTTTGGACTCTAGGTAGTGAATATTAAACAACACTGAACTGAACTGAACTCCAACACTAATAACTGGACTGACACTTTCAATTTACTATAACCTTCTATGTGAAGCTGCTTTGACACAATCTACATAGTAAAAGCGCTATAGAAATAAAGGCGAATTGAATTGAAATTGAATACTTTGAGTAATTTTACTACAGATACTTTTACTCAACTTGCACTACATTTTTTGGGCAAGTAATGGTACTTTTACATGAGAATGATTTTTCAGTACTCTCTCCACCATTGCTACTCATGAACTCCTGTGTTTAAACATAAGTTATGCACATTCGCCTAGTCTAGTGCGTGTTTACACTGAAAAACAATAGAAAAACAGTTTAAACACAGGAGGAGTTAAGGATGAGAAAAGATAATGTGCCACCTCCAAGTAAAGCCATGACATAAACATACATTATTGGTCATGAGTTGGTGTCAACTAATACAATAATCAACAAACATGTACTAACAAGTAATTAAGGTATGTTGTAAGCTAGTCAAAGTTGTTTCTTAATTAGCATATGCCTTAATAGTACAGTACATCTTTAATCGTGTGTACTGTTATTGGAAAGTGTTACCAAATAAATTTACCGGGTATAGTTCTTAATTAGCATATGCCTTAAGCTACATTAGTACATCATTATTCGTGTACTGTCATTGGAAAGTGCTACCGGGTAAATTTACCGGGTATATTTCGCAAGAACACCTGCCTGTCTCTTTAATTTAACCGTTTAGCTTGTTAAAGCTCGGTCAGATACCGGGCAGCACCCGGTCCTCTATCCAGATCATCACCAGAGAGTTCATCACTGCAGCGGAAACCAGCCGGTGTGCTTTATGGCAGCACTTTTGGCGCATTGGCTCTCTGTTTTCCTCGGGTTAATCATTGATCGCTGACGTGTGCGTGTGTGTTTGTGTGTGTGTGTCTGTCTGTGGACGCCTCTCAGCACTGCAGATCCAGCATTTCAGCTCCTGTGCTGCGCCAGTCTGACCGCACCGCGAGCCCGATCCTGCCGCGCGTGGATACTGTGGATCCCGGTGAAGGGAAGCGCGTGTCCCGCTGCGCATGCGTGTCAATGCCGCTCTGACAGAACCGTGAGGAGAGAGAAAGAGCTGAGACGGTAATTTACCACACATTTCTGCATTACAGTTTGTTTATGTGACATCTGGGGTGTATTTAACGGCATATTGTGAGGTTGAAGGAGAATAGAGAGGTGCGGGGATGTTTTAAAGAGATGGTCGAGTCTGCAGTGGTCTATACATATGATTGTTTCTACTGCAATTCCTATATGAATAGTTATTATGCGACTTTAATTGTAAGTCATCGTGTAAATGTTGCTATGTAAAGACTTGAGAGTGTTTATGGTTGCAAAAAATGTCTGTGAAACACAATGCGGATGATTTTTCTTCACTTGTCATCAGTCATGATTGTTTTTCTCAGTGTTTTATTGTAATGTTATAACGTGTTACACCCATGTTGCCTTCATTCATCAGCATAACAGCGTTATAAACGGGTGTTTCTTCAGTTTTTACTATGTGGACCTTATACACTGTAAAAAATGTTTTTAAAAAATCCTTCATGTTGTCCCAACACAAATCGATTACGTTGACTTAATTCTTTTTACATATTTAAGTGGACTGAACTTAAATCAATTAAGTTGTCCCAAAACAAAGCTTAAGAATTGTATTGATTCTGCTCATTTTAAATAAGTAGTTTGAACAAGCAGTAAAATCATTGTTTGAGTGTACACTAAATAATATTTTATGGAAAATAATCTGTAATTCAACAATATTGAAACACCAATAACACTGCGGTTAGTTATATTAGTTAACATCAATGCATTTAAAAACACGAGCAAACATTTATTACAGTATTCATTCAGCTTTGTTAACATTAGTTAATTGAAATGAAGTAATTTATTGTTTGTTCATGTGAATTCACAGTGCATTAATGTCAACAAGCATGAATTTGGATGCTAATAATACATTAATACTGTGGAACTATTAGGGCTACACAATATATCATTTTAGTATCTGTATCGCAATGTGTGCACTTCTAAATTCAGTTCTAATTTCCAGCAAATGAATAAATGAACATTGATAACGAAGTGTGGTCAAAAAACTGACTTATATCCAAACACACGTACTATTCTTATACCCCATAGGGACGCATACGTCTCCAAAACCCAAAAGATGGAATAAATCTAAACCTGTTTTTATTCAAACAAATATAAATATGCATATAGTAAATAATACTTCTAATATTAATATCATTATACACATGCAGATTGTCATGAATAAACTTAATAAATAGCAAAATAGCAACGCGCCAACAATGCGCCTTAACACAACTCTATTTTAGACCAGCACACCCATGAGTCCACAAAGTGGCACAAATAGATTTGCTATTTAACCAAACGTGGTGCAAAATGTGAAAATTAGGGTTGCGCTGGTCTGAAAATAGCAATAAATCCCGCCAAACACATCTTGAGCCAAAATCTTCTTATAGGTCCCTTTGTTTACCTTAATGGAGGTTATAGGGCAGAGGGTGTTTGTCTTTGTTTACACTAATACGTTTTCGCGTTTGAAACACATAAGTTTTGCTATGGTTACGCCATCCGTACACTCTACGCCGGAGTTTTTGAGCACCGAAAATTGAGCGTTTTGGAAACGCTGAAAGGGCCGTTTTCATTTTAAATCACTGCTGCTCCGTCTGGTTAGTGGAAAGCGGAGACGTCTGAAAACGGAGGCGTGGCTGTAGACATTCGCCTATCTGATTGGGCCTTTTCCCCCAATATTAAGTAGCCTACACACAGTTCAGTCCTGCATCCTTGTAAATTCAGAGTTCGCTAGTTTGATATGGAAAACAAACTCCCGAGGACACGTCGGGTAAATCTTCAAAGGGATCAGTGTACTGTATAACCTCCTTCACATCACCCTGGCTATGTTGTTTCACTTACTTAACAATAAAATGAAGACACGATATGAGGAACTGCCTATTTTTATTTTGATCTTAATTTAACATTCAAAGAGGTAATGATTCATACTCATCGGGTAATTGCTTCGTGTTGTTTTTATTTTTACATTCGTTTCGGCACAATTCACACTGCCTTCCTCAGCCCTCACACACTGAGGAAGGCATTGTGCCGAAACTTTTGTGTCATTGAGTCACCCAAAGAATGTAAAAATATAAACAAAACGAAGCAATTACCTGATGAGTGCGAATCATTACCTCTTTGAACGAAAGTATTGACTAGATTAACGCACCAAAAAATTTCTTTAAAAACCGCAAGTGCGCAGGGCAAATTTCATTACTTTACGATCTTAACTTAACAGACACCAAAAATGTTGAGGCGTCGTGTAGCTATAAATTTATTCCGTCATCTTCACTGTATGCATATTTATAACAAAAACGGAGCCTATAACATAACTGCCTTCTTTCGTTTTTATTGAAAATACGAAATCCTCTCCTTTGCTGCAGTTTAAATAATCAATAATGGCCATTATACAAGTATAACGTACAATACGTTTATACAATATAGAAAATCCCCAAAGTCAGAGAATATGTCGTTAGATACAGACAACTACATGAATTAAATATCACATTTAACAAATATAACGAGATTAGATCCAGCGGTAGATCCTTGATGAAGAGTCCGACGGGCACAGCTCTCATATGGGTAGATGTGCTCAAAGCACGCTGCAGTGCATGCCAGAGTGTGTGTGGTCACATGATGTGCGTTTTCAGCAGTGTGGTGTGGACGGAGAATTGTTCAGAAACGCTTGGTGAAACGCCAGTGTGGACGCGGATCGTTTTCGTTTTCAAACGTATTAGTGTAAACGCGGCCTGAGTAACACAGTTGAGACCGGGGGGAAGATCACGGTGATTAGTGGTGTTTGTAGTGTTAATATCAGTACTATGGACCGGGTTTCCGGCAGCTGTGGCGATTGTATAATACCAGGGGGTGTTACCCTGAAATACGGAAGTGTTGGCAGGTATGATATATATTGCGTTCACGATTTTAAGAAGTACTATAGTACATTTATCAGTAACATTTGTTGAGCCTCCCCATACAATTTGATATAACGCTTGGATTCGGAAGCTGCTTCACGTGACTTCACACTTAACAAGCGGATAATGTCTTGAAGGGGGCGGGGCATATCAGATGTCATCATGTCACTAGAGAGCATTTGATTGGTCAGATTTGAAAGTGACGTATGAGGTGATGTCAAAAATGGTTGATTTAATTGACAAACTGCAAGCTTTACATGTTTGTATCTTCTAAATAGGAATTTTGTCTCTGTTTGGTTTTTCAATTCAATTTGTCTTTATTTCTATAGCACTTTTACAATGTAGAGTGTCATAGATGAAGCTCTACTAAATTGAAACTGCACTGTAAAAAATAAAAAGTTGAGTCAACTTATAATTTAAAAGCAACCGGCTGCAAAGAAATTTTGAGTTTATTCAACATCAGTGGTTGAAGTCGTGCCAAATAATTTTTTTAAGTTGACTGAAATTGCTGGTTTAATCCCTTGAAAACTGGACGATTCCTTGTTATAGGGCTATAGTACTTAATGTCTGGCAATCTCAGAAATTATATTCAAAACAGACGAACGGTAATGCACTACACGACTTTGTCTACTTAAATACATTTAATTTTACTAGCTTGAACGCTCCACATTTCTTCATAAACGTGCCCACGTATATTTCGCTATATTCCCTTCCAGTTTAACAAGTGAATTAATGTTAAACAGTCCTTCAAATGAAGTGAACTACACAAAACGCTAAAGAACAGACCGAGCTTGTCAGAAATTACCCCCACACGAAGTAAATTACTTTTTTGGGAGCATAACTTTACATTTTACTTTAGATTTGCATGATTTTTAGGTTAATTTTGACACAAAATCTAAAACAAAACTTCCCTGAATCAAGCGATGGCAGCTGCTGCTGATGAGAAGACACATCGGTCAAAATGCCATAAACACAGACTGAGCGTGTGCAAAGGCAGGAAGTGAACGCTCCAGTGAACAACTCAAAATGTAAAGTCTCCTCAACTTAAGTATTTATTTTCGTTGAACAAACCAGTTCTAAACATCCCATTAAATTGATTTTAAAAGTAAATTCAACACCTTGCTTTTAAACATGTCCACCCAACTCACAATTTTGAATTGAGTTAACCATTTGTAAGTTGGATTTTTTACAGTGTGCTTTAGCCCTTATAGATATCCTAAAGACTAACATACCGATTGTAATAACTAATAAAACATATATATATATATATTTGGATTTCGGGGGACTTTAAGACTGACATTATGTGCTAGCAACAAAAACACTACATTTTTTGTTTAATTTGATTTAGACAGTCAGAGTTGAGTCCAGTCTTCTGTCACTCTCCATCATGCATCAGTGTGTGTTTATCTGCTGAGTTCAGATGATGGATCTGTCATAACAGAGCTTACAGGACACTCCATGACTCAGTGAGCATCCGTCCAATGGCTAACCAGTAAAAGTGCTTGTCTCTATATCAGATATACATCAGGACTCACCCTGGACTCTGTATCTGAACTATAATTAGTAAGAAGTATCTTTACACCACAGCTATCTTTTTCATGTTGACTGTGGCCCAGTAAGTCCATTCTTAAAGTGTTTACTGGAGGAAAGAGGTATGTGCATTAAAAAATACTTTTTTTTGGTTATAATTATCTTAAAATGTACATAAAATTAAAATAACTTTAAAGAAAAGTTAAAACAGGAAAAACATCTGCCTTTAAATACAGTGTAAATTCACTAATCTTGATCCTGGACCATCATCATCATCTTCATCATTTAAATACAGTGTAAATTCACTAATGTTGATCCTGGACCATCATCATCATCAT
>CAIGQQ010038338.1:4537227-4550932 GCA_903798035.1 Danio albolineatus
CATCATCATCATTTAAATACAGTGTAAACTCACTAATGTTGATCCTGCACCATCATCATCATCATTTAAATACAGTGTAAATTCACTAATGTTGATCATGGACTACCTAGATCCTGAATAGTGTTCTTTCGGACAAACAGTGATCAAACCAGTTTGCTTACTTAAACTTGATTCATGTCTTGTTGCATTTTAAAATGTCAAGAGTTGAATTTATTGAAATTATTTCTGAAAAGATTAATAAACATTTAATAAATTAAAACTATTTTTAACATATTTGATCAATGTTATGTCACACACATCAATTGATAATATAGGGAAAAAGGTAATATATTAACACTTTGAAGGGTAACACACACTCCAATTTGATGTAAGAATAAACTCTTACAGTGTTAAAATGAACTCTGTGAGTAATGTACAAATTTCACACTTTAGAAAGTGTTATTTTAACTCCAAAATGGAGGGAGTCATATGTACACCCAAGAAGTGTTAAGTTAGTTGAGTTAAATGTACACTGATTTTTTTTGCTGTGTGTAATCTCTCGATGTCATTTTAAAGTCAAAACTGAATCCGCTTTCCGCAACTCCTCCAGTTGTTTGTTGTGAAGGCAGCAAGACTCGTTCACGTTAAAAATAACTTATTATGAGCTCTGGTTTAATAGGTAGCTAGAGTAGCTCATTTGCATCTAGTTTCCATATCTCAGTCCTTCATCATTACACAAATTCAGCTCTTTGTATAACACTCATACTTTTCATTTGAACACATTTGTAAGCATTATAGTTTTAATAGCTGATTTCAAATAGCTGGTTTCTTTTCTCTTTGCCATGATGACAGCACATTTGACTAGATATTTTTCAAGACACTACTACTTATAACTTTAGTTTGAAGTGCATTTAAAAGGCTTAACCAAAGCCAAGTCATTAAACAACAGTGCTGTGTTCTGTAGCCAATCGAAATAAAGAATTACTCAAAGGGGCTGGTAATATTGAGCTTAGCATTTTTAAATAGTAAATTGGCATGAACAAGTATTAAGTTAGTGTTAGTCGATAGTCGCGTGTGTCTTTCTGAACTGGTGCTTCGCAGTCTGTACATAACAGGGATAAAGTTCAGTATATCGCACTCGTTTTACATAGTTCTACATTATAACTCAGGTGATATGAAAATGCTTTAGATACTGCTGGCAGCGCTGAGGTTAATCATTTAACTGTTAGTCAGCCTAACTTTAACACACGGGTCAGTAACACAGAAAGCGAAGAGGTCATTTACTTGAAGTAGTCAAAGACTGTGCGATTTAGCATTGTGCGTCGCTCTGTCATCAAGCATGTGGATTTTATACAGGTGTAAATAAAAAACATATATTTTTACTGTACTGAAAGTTAAACATATCCATAAGTTTAACTGTCGTCCTTATTTTGTGATTCATGTTCTTATTTTTCCTCATTTATTTAAGCGTTTGAATTGCATTATGGGGCCTTGATCTTTCTTATAACAACTTTTAACCTTGAAAAGTTTGAAAAAGTGACTTTTATAAACATTTTTAATAGTTTAAAGTGATATATTATCTGTCATTTTTTTTGGGAAAAGGCAAATTTTACAGCTCTATTAGAGTTAAATGAGTTTTCATCCATTAGGTTGATCTTTGGGTCTGGCAGGACAGCGTTTAGCTTAGCTTAGCATAGATCGTTAAATCGCATTAGACCTTTAGCATCTCGTTCAAAAATAATGAATACTTCAATAATTTTCCTATTTAAAGCTTGACTCTTCTGTATATAGGGAGACACGGTGGCTCAGTGGTTAGCACTGTCGCCTCACAGCAAGAAGGTTGCTGGTTTGAGTCCCGGCTGGGCCAGTTGGTATTTCTGTGTGGAGTTTGCATGTTCTCCCCGTGTTCGTGTGAGTTTCCTCTGGGTAGTCCAAAGATATGTGGTATAGATGAATTGAATAAACTAAATTGGCTGTAGTGTATATGTGTGAATGAGTGTGTATGGGTGTTTCCCAGTACAGCAGGGCATCCACTGTATAAAACATTTGCTGGATAAGCCGAAGGAAAATGAATGAATACATACACGTGTATATATATATATATACTGTATATATATATATATATATACCCAGTCGTCGTAAACATGTTCTTATAAACAGTATTAAATGTTTTGCTACCCACTATTTTAATATTTTACACCATTCTTGTGTGGAAAGTATTTATTTTAAATATTTATTAGCAACTTATACAACCTTTACTGTTTATTTTAATCTAATTTTATTTATTTACTATTATTGTTTTTAATGCTAACTGTTAAAATAATGCATCCTTGCCAAAAAGTAAGAATATATCACAGTATTTAAAATTTATTTTTGGATTTTTCACACTTTTTACTATATATTTTTTTATCAAATAATTGGAGAGCATAAGTCTTTTTTCTGATACAACAAGACTTTTGAAGACATGCATTTGAACATGTGTGTATTGATTTTCTGTGTGTATTGTACAGACGATGGCTGCCGGCCACAGGGAGCGACTGCGAGATCTTCCTCCAGCGGATCAGAGCTCTGGCGAGCGCAGTGCCTCCCCCAGTCCTGGAGACACACTGCCCTGGAACCTGCCCAAACACCAGCGCGTCAAGCGCTCCAAATCAGCCTCTGGAGACGTGCTGGACCCTGCCGAGAGAGCCGTCCTCCGCATCGCAGGTCAGTTTGTCTTCAGTGTTAACTAATCCAGACTCCAGCATCAAGGCAGGGATTCAGTAACGGTTCACAGAAGCGTGTCGAGTGAATTTAAAGCGATAGTTCACCCAAAAATAAATATTATGTCATCATTTAATTACTGTTTATTTGTTTCAAACCTTTATGAGTTTTTGTTTTGAACACAAAAGAAGTTATTTTGAAGAATGCTGAAAACCTGCAACCATTAACTTTCTTAGTATTTGTTTTTCCTACTATGGAAGTCAATGATTACAGGTTTTCAGCTTAAAATAAATTCTTTAGTGGTTTAAAGGTTTAGAACCACTTAAAGTGAAAAAATATTGAGTAAATTTTTGGGTGAACTAGCTTATATTAAACATTATGTAAGCGGGACTTTTATTTAAAAAATGGGAGAGGCAGGGAGCCTTGTTTACAGATTTTTAAAAAAAAATATTTAAGCATTGAGGACAGATGACAAATGAATTTAGCCTGCCTATGATTGGCCCCAACGTTTGCTAGCAAGATTACAATGATAATTTTTTCACTTTTAAGTGTTTTTAAGTGTATCTAAGATTATATTCAACACATTATGTATGCAAAACCTTTATTTTAAAAACTGGAGAGGCAGGGAGACATGTTTACAGAGTTTGTTTATATATAAGCAACAGATGCCAGATGCATTTTGCCAGCCATATCAGAAGATCACAGCATGTCAAAAAGCAAAATGCAGGATATACAGATTAAATCTGTATTCAGCACCACCTTGAAAAAGCATACGGTCTGTTTAACTGTATCTTTTGATAGTTTAATGTTTATATTGTGCAATTTGTGGTGTATGTAACGAGGAAACAAACACATGTATTAGTGTAAGCATTTAATACACATTTATGCATTGTGTCATATAACTTAGCTCTTACTGTGATTTTTCTGGAGTGAAAAGACAGCAATACCCATAAAAAACTCCTCTGCTTTTACCTAAGATGGTTTAAACGATGGATCTGTTGAAGAGCAACTACAGTTTATAGTTTATTTCCCAGTCCATGCATCATACTATTGTATTTAAGCTAATGTCATTGTTTGGGAAATGCACCCTAGATCTGCTGCGTATCGAATATAAGTAATATTAGTAAATATTGCATTTCCAGGATCCCCCTGTTCCTCTTAGGTATGAAATGTGAAATATTAGCTTTAACGCATAAAAGAAAATGCAATGTTGATTTTCCAATCAGGGAGACTATTTACATATATATTTTTATACATAAGCAATGAGCACAGACGCCAAATGCTTTTAGCCAGCCTTCTCAGATAATCACAGCATGTCAGAAAGCAAAATGCAGGATATATGGATTAAAAATGCATTCAGGACCACCTTGAAGAGGCACAAGGGCTATTTAACTGTATCTTTGGTTAGTTAAATGTTTATGTTGTGCAATTTGTAGAGTATGTTTGTAACGAGGCAGGAAACACATGTATAAATGTAATTGTTAAATACACGTTTATGCATTGTGTCATATCACTTAGCTTTTATTGTGATTTTTCTCAAGTGAAAGGACAGCAATACCGATTAAAAAACTCCTCTGATTTAAAATAAGATGGTTTGAATAATGGAGCAACAACAGTTTATAGTTTATTTTCCAAAAGATACTATTGTATTTCAGCTTATGTTGTTGATTGGGAAATGCACCCCAGATCGGCTGCATGTAAAATATATGTGATAATAGTTAATTTTGCATTTCTCCAGGATCCCCCTGGCCACCTCCTAGGAATGAAATGTGAAATATTATCTGTAACACGTGGCAGAGCAAACGCAATATTGATTTTGCTCAAGAGCAAATGTGCACAGGCAGATGATGATGGTTTTAGTGTGTGCTTCTGATGGAGGCTCACAGCACTCAAGCATGAATCATGCAGGCAAATTTCAGCCGCAGTCCTGTGAGATGCCTTTATATTGTTGGAGGAATGTTAATTAGAATAGATTTACTGCATTAGATAGTGTTAAAGGCATATATAGGAGTAATTATAGTCTCAGAGTGAGATATTGATGAGAAGGATTAGCCATATGTGAATTTAAACTCATGTCAATTGTTCAGTTCAGTGATTAGATTTGGGGTTAATGTTTTATTTTTATTTTAGGGCTTATGTCACACTATTATATTGTTGTAAGTGAAACTTCGGGCACTTCCCTTGTGCACCACCAGAGGGAGCCATCACCCGAGTTCTAACCGGCATTTTATGATTTCAATTTCCCATTTGCTTTTCTGCCCAGGACTGATTACGGTAGCAGGGGTTTTCCATTAGCACTCCTGCATATAATGCTGAGGTCACACTAGAGTTTGTGCGTGCGAAATTCTGTTGTACGGCGCTGCAAAGAGGGGGGGGATTAAACAAGATGATTAGCTGTTTAAAAAGCAAGCGATTGGTCTATGTTTTAAATTTCTGGCGAGAGAGGTCATGTTTTGATCTTCGATTGGTCTTACGCAGTCACGTGTTGCGATTCCGTAGGTCAGAGTTCACCAAGCTTGAACTTTGCATTGCAGCGAACTGCGAAACTTGTCACATGAACTTCCGGTCTGACGCATTTGCGTGTGTATCAATGGAAGTCTATGCGGAGAAAAGTCCAGTGTGATCGTGTCTTAAGCCTCACTCATTCAATAGTTCAGTGTGAAGTCTTGATTTGCTCAGCAGTCATTACAGAGCGTTTTTTCATTGGGTTATCGCCTTACCCGTGTCTTGACCACTTAAGCCTGGTTTATACTCGACACATCCGCTAGTTTGATTGAGTGCGTGCGGCGAATGTGACCTCATCGTGGAGTTTGCGGATGTTTGCTTTGGGTGCGCGCAACATGATTTCGGCTGGTGGAGCGCATGTTTTTTTTTCAGTTGGCATTTCTGTGTGGAGTTTGCATGGTCTCCCAGTGGTTGCGTGGGTTTCTTCCAGGAACTTCCTCTTTGGACTTTTCAAGTCAGTCCAATCATGACCAAAGTGACCAATCGCTCACTTTTTAAACAGCTAATCATCTTGTTTGGAATTTTCAAGTCCAAAGACGTGGTACAGGTGAATTGGGTAGGCTAAATTGTCCGTAGTGTATGAGTGTGTTTGAGTGTGTATGGATGTTTCCAAGAGATGGGTTGCAGCTGGAAGGGCATCCGCTGTGTAAAACATATGCCGGATAAGTTGGCGGTTCATTCCGCTGATTAATAAAGGGACTAAGCCGAAAAAGAAAAAAAAAATTAATGAAAATGAATGAAGTCAGGATTCGAATACAGGCCATTTGCTGTACAGTTACTCAGTACACACGCACAGTCCACTAGGCTATTTGAGATATATTTTTTTTTGTCCATGTCAGTCATTGTCCATATAAGATTTGCCAAGTCTTGAAATGCTTCTGAAATGACTGATACTTTGAATCGCTTTAGTCACGTGGCCTGGTGTTTTGAAACACTTTAGTCAAGTGACCTGGGTGTTTCGGATCATGGTTTGGTGTAGTGTTTCGAATCTCTTGCATTTCGGCATCTCAACACTGAGCCCAAACACAGCTTCAAGTCTGCAAAATACTGCATTTTTTATCATTTGAATGATTTTTGGATACAAAGAGGGACAGTTGTTCTCTCTTCTGGCTGCCGTTATTAGTTTCACTCATTTGTTTTCCTTTTTTGAATGTCGCAAAAACACCATCATGGAGTTTTTCTTTTTTTATTCGAGCAAATAAAAATACAAAATATGCATTTGTGGTTCTCTCACATGCACTGCACTCTAAGTTTACCAACTATGACGACTTGTGCTGATAAGAAATCCGAAAATGTAAAAAAAAGGGTTCATTAATGGTGTGGGCACCATTATTTTCATCGATATTTTTATTAAGAAATAGTGTCATTGTGTACAGTAAATTGACTGGTGTTCTGCATCCAGACTTTGCTGAGCATCTGTAGTCAGATCTGATCGCTAACGCAAGAGCTCAGGGCAGAGAAACACTGCTTTAATGAGGATGGACAGAGCGAGACATGAGTGTCCTCAGAAAACTACTGTCGAGACCTGAATCCGTAGCAGATGAAGAGACAATTCAGCATCCAGCAGATCTGACCCTCTAGTGTCTGTCTGGTCTGAGTCAGCACAAATACACACTTACACACAAACACAGACATGCATGCGTGCACACACATACACACAAGTGTTAGTATTGGTGGTTTACGAGGACTCTCAATTGGCGTAATGCATTTTATACTGTAAAAATGGGTTATTATATGGCCACCCCTACCCCTAAACCCAACCCTCACTGAAAATGTGAGGCGATATTTTGAATGTACAAGAAGGATGTGTATCTGAAACGTGCAATAAAACGCTCACTAATTAACGTTTTTCAGATTCATAGAAATGTAGACAGAGCCCTCTAGTGGATTGTCATCTGAAATGTACAACAAAACGTACCCAAAGCAGCATAATTTGTGTTTCACATAATTGTAGGCTGAGGCACTTATTTACAATGAGCCTGGGCTGTTTTATTTATTGGAAATGCGCCCTCTAGTGACCACTGTCTACCAATATATTGAGCTGCATGAGCATTCTTTTTGGAGTTTAGACAGAGCTGTCAACAAATTCAGTTTGAGACTTGCACTTTCATGCCACACACCTGTTTGTTTCATTTTTCTTCTGCATGTTTTGGGATTGTGTTGCAGTTATTAAGCGTTTAAGGTCATTTTAGATTCTATAATTTCTTTTTAATTTACAATTAACCTTTTACTTAAGTTGCGTTATTCTCAAGGTTTGGAAAGAGCCTTTTTACATCACAATTCTGAAAGAAAGAAATTTTATAACAATGTGCAAAACATTCTGACCTCCTCCTTAAAAATTTGTTTTTGCTTTGTCGGTAAATAAATAAAAGGGTGGACAAAGGGTGCACTCACACTATGCTATCCGAACCGTGCCCAGGCCCGTTTCCCGGATCGTTTGAGAAGTGTGAGTGCTCAGAATCCGGCTCAGGCACGGTTCAGTTGACCGGCCCTGGCCCGGTTGGAAGAAGTGTGCCAGAGCGCATTACGAAAGCGTACAAAGTGAGCTACGAGCAAGCAGATCATGCCAGAAAAGTGTTTATATGGAGATAGATAGGTGACGCAAATGTATTCATAACAAATCATAGACGGCATTAAAGGCTGATTTAAACTTCTGCATTAAGCGCATGCGTATGGTCCGGTGCAGACCCCTCGCCGTGACTGATGCTGACGCACACCCCCCCAAAAAATGTTAACTACACATTGCAACAATGTGTAGCTCAAGCTTTGTGATTGGTCAGCTTGGTAGCAATGATGAGTGTGGGCAGTGCTGAGAGCTGCAAGCCCGATGGAGCGAGTGTTTATAAGTGTCGAGTCCCATGGAGGAGCTCCAGATGGAAACTGTTGTTTTGTGTTTTTATCTATGATTAAGGCCCCGTTTACAGTAGTGCGTTTCAGTTTTAAAACGGCGTTTTAGCATGAAAACGATCCGCGTCCACACTAGTGTTTCAACCAGCGTCTCTCAACAGATGTCCCTCCACACTTCTCCACCAGAAACGTATATCACGTGACCATTCGCGCACTCTGGGCATGCGCGTTCAAGTATAAACAGGAAGCACGTGTCTCGCTTGGCATTTGGTTATTGTTAGTCAACAAACGCTGGTTGAACGATGAACGTGATGGCAAAGAAAGCAAGAAAGGTCTTTTTGTGGACAGACGACGAGGTCGAGTTGTTACTTAAAGTAACAAATGAATATAAAACATCTATGGCTATCGAAAATACAGTGTTTACAGTGAAGGCTGGTCTGCCATCTTCCGGTGGCGTTATAGTCATGTGCGCTTGACGAATAAGGGAAGGATACGCAATGACCCAAATCCCCAATCACGTAGCGGATCTCAGCAGTCACGCCTCCGTTTTCAGATGTCTCCATTTTCCCACATCTACACTGAGACAGAGCAGCAGTGTTTTAGAATGAAAACGGCCTCTCCAGCCTTTCTGAAACGCTCTGTTTTCGCGGCTTAAAAACTCCGGCGTAGTGTGGACGGATGGCGTAACCGTAGCAAAACTTATGCGTTTTAAAACGAAAATGCACTAGTGTAAACGGGGCCTAAAGTTGTTGCACGTCCACCTGTTCCTGCCTTAGAATGAGCAAGTTTTAGCTACTTCTACATTAAGAAGTAAATTAAAAAAAAGTAAAAAAAAAAAAAAAACACCAGCAAAAAAAACCTCAACACAGAGGAACATAAAAACCTACTGCCAGCTAGCGTTTCAGAAGTGTTATTGCAGAGCAACACAAATAGCACGCAGAAGTATAAATGCACAGCTATGCACAAGGCAGGTGTCGTGGGTTATGCCGATCACTCAACGCAGAAGTATAAACCAGGCTTATAATGTTTTGTGGTGTTTATTTGCTGATGTGCAAAACAACATGCACAAAAAGAATCCCTTGTTTGTCAATATTATGTCTCTATCACTAGTGTAATAAATAAACATCACTATTGTGTAAAGGGACCAAAGTTATTGTTGTTATACCTAGTGTTCGCTTTACCTAAAGCTGCAGCCACACGTATTGAAGTACATTTTTGCAGTTTCACAAAAATGTAGGCTGAAGCACATATTTCCAACGGCCTGTGTTGGAATTCTCCCTTTAAACTATTACACCACTACTGTACATCCACAAGTAAGTTACCTGTTACCTAATAACAGGTAAAGTCAGTGGTTCCAAACTAGGGCAATATATACAAAATAATCATATTGCGATTTTTGGAACGAATATTGCGATTGCGATTTTATTTGTGATTTTAGCAGCTGTTTTTGCTTTTTCAAACACGCTACATACACACATTCTACATGTATTCAGTGCACGAGAAGTGCAGAACACAACATTTCACAATGAAATAACACAGTATTGAGTTTAATAAATAAAACTGTAGTAAAAATGTCTTTAAAACAGACAACATAAAATAAATGAAGATGAACTAACCTCAGCTCTAGTTAAACACATACTGTACACAGTAGTACTAACTATTTGATAAACTAAACTGTAATAAATCGTCTTAAAAACAGACAACATGAAATAAATAAAGATGAACTAACCTCAGATGAACTGACACTGACACCTCCAATAGAGATAGAGAGGTTGTTGTTTTTTTTTTACGTATGGGCGATATATATTGCATCACCAAAAATTATTGAGCTCATGTCCATGTATTGTGCGATAAGTCGATATATTGATTATTGTGACAGGCCTAGCTGTAATTGCCCGGTGTGCTGCGTCAGATCTGATTGGTTAATATCTTACAATAATGCGCACAAGAACGTGAACAAAAATCAAAATAAATTAATAGATAAAATTGCAGCCTTACGCGATTTAGATATTGCATGTGCTTATAACACGATTTTTTTGCGTTTTCAATTAATTGCACAGCCCTATTCCAAACCTACATTAGCTTCTTTCTTGTAAAACACAAAAGAAGATATTTTGAAGCTAAAAACCTGTAACCATTGACTTCCATAGTACACTCTCAGAAATAAAGGTATGCGAGCTGTCACTAGGGTGGTACCTTTCAAAAGGTACAAATTTGTACCTAAATGGTCCACATTAATCCCTTAAGTGTACATATTAGTATCTAAAAAGAACAAAAGTGTTCCTCTTAATTTTTAGGTACTAATATATACTTTTGAGATATCAATATGGACTCTTTAAGTGCAAATGTTAACTTTTGAAAAGGTACCACCCCAGTGACAGCTCGCATACCTTTATTTCTGAGAGTGTAGAAAAAACAAATACTATGGAAGTCAATGGTTACAGCTTTCTTCGAAATATCTTCTTTTGTGTTTAAACTCATAAAGGTGTGAAACAAGGAAGTATGAGGAAAAATCACAGGATTACATTTTTTGGGTAAACTATCCCTTTAAACTCTACAGATATATTAAACTAAACCGTTTATGCATGTTTCTCATTTTTACTCATTGATTTAGAAACGTAAATTTTTGTTTATGATTTTTTTTTTCGCTATGTGTGCACTGTGTTGATAGCAGTTCAGTTTGTTACGGAGCAGAGCTGCTGTATCTGTATTTTGGGCTGTCATACACTTCTCTACCGCATTTACGAGTGTGTGTTAATGTGTGTGGTGTAGTATTTAGTGTACTCAGTCTTAAATGCGCGTGTTTAAACTGCAGCATCGTGCTGAGACATGATGGATTACACATGGACGACAAACGCTGAGTCGCAGTTTGTGTTTTTGTTGACGTCCACAGAGTTTCACGAGTCCTGTGTAAGCGAAGGTTGACCTAAAACACAGTTTTAAACCTGCAGGTCTGTAACCTTAGAGAGAGAGAAAAAAACATGTTATTATCCATATCTGAGTGAATGTCATCCACATTTCTTCATGCTGATTTAATGAAGACTTTTATTGTGTATATAGTCATATATATTCCTGTGTTCAACATTAAATTATGTGAGAAATAGGGCATTTGTCCCATGTAATCTGAGATGAAGAGAGTTTGTAAATGTAATAATCCATGAGTTAGAAAAACCGTCATGAGAGTGCAGTAGCGTGTAGATCCAGCAGATGTCAGTGTGTACTTACAGTCTTCCGTGAAGGGAAAACACCAGTCATTCATCTGACAGCAAAATGACTTTACTGAAGTTGATTGAAATTATTTGGCACAATATATTCGCGTTAAAAGGTAAATAATCTTCCTTTACTTACTAAGTTAAATATAGGTATTTATTGAAATATTAAGATTGCAAAACTAAAATGTAATACTAAAATGTAGACATCTATGAGGCTTTGCTTTATTTCTCTCTCTTTGTTTAGATAAAATATGTATTTTACATTTAATTCTTAATAATAAGATTTTTTGAATGAGTTAAATAATCTATGTGAAGTGAATACCAAATTTATTCGGGCATTGTCAGTTAATTAAAAAAATATATTTTTACTTCACTTGAAATTGGAAGATAAAATAAAAATGAAAATAATAGGACATTTTTTACTGTAAAGACCCAAAAAATTACCCAAAAATTGACAAAAAGACAAAGCCGGCTCTTATCCGTGTGATTAGCATTGTTTCTTTTGTGTGCAGTTTAATCCACAGAATTTCTACAAAGTATGTTGTATACTGGGCGCCACGGTGGCCTAGTGGGTAGCACGATCGCCTCACAGCAAGAAGGTCGCTGGTTCGAGCCTCGGCTGGGTCAGTTGGCATTTTTGTGTGGAGTTTGCATGTTCTCCCCCTGGTTGCGTGGGTTTCCTCCGGGTGCTCCGGTTTCCCCCACAAGTCCAAAAACATGCGGTACAGGTGAATTGGGTGAGCTAAATTGTCCATAGTGTGTGTTTGTGAGTGAGTGTGTATGGATGTTTCCCAGAGATGGGTTGCAGCTGGAAGGGCATCCGCTGCGTAAAACAAATGCTGGATAAGTTGGCGGTTCATTCCGCTGTGGCGACCCCGGATTAATAAAGGGACTAAACCGAAAAGAAAATGAATGAATGAATGATGAAATATTAAGACTGCAAAACTAAAATGTAATACTAAAATGTAGACATCTATGAGGCTTTGCTTTATTTCTCTCTCTTTGTTTAGATAAAATATGTATTTTACATTTAATTCTTAATAATAAGATTTTTTGAATGAGTTAAATAATCAGTGTGAAGTGAATACCAAATTTATTAGGGCATTGTCAGTTAATTAAAAAAATATATTTTTACTTCACTTGAAATTGGAAGATAAAATAAAAATGAAAATAATAGGACATTTTTTACTGTAAAGACAGAAAATTACCCAAAAATTGACAAAAAGACAAAGCCGGCTCTTATCCGTGTGATTAGCTTTGTTTCTTTTGTGTGCAGTTTAATCCACAGAATTTTTACAAAGTATGTTGTATACTGTAAACTCGCAGACTTTTTTCGTCACATCCATCACGCACATTTATTTTCTTCATTTTAAGTATAAAAATTGTTTACAGATTGATATTTTCCTGCTCCCATAACTCTGTGTATAGTTGTTTTGAAAAAATGTAAACAGATGTTTGAGAATAATGTTGAATAAAAAAACACTACATTTTCTCTGTCTGGATGTCTAAAATCCTGCAGTCTGAAGTCATTTGAACAAGCAGCAGACGTCATCGTTGTGTACTGCAGGACGTGTTGAACCGACTGTACGTGTGTGACTGAGTTCAGGAGTCAGTTTTAGATCTGGCGTTTGTCCTCGTGCTGCAGAACATGTGTAGGGTTTGCTTCTACCTGAGGTCATGAGTGAGGGGTCAGAGGTCACGGCAGCTGTGTGCTATTATCAGGAGGTGTGAACGCTGCTAACGTGCTCGTATGAGGGCAGGCGGACGTATTTCATTTCACACTCACCGCTGGTCACTTTATGAGCGCATGTGGGTGTTAAATACTGTCACAGACCACACACATGCACACACACACACACACGCACGCATGCATGCACAGACACATGCCCACACACAGACATACACACACACACTCTCACGCTCTCTGTCCCTCTGTCACACACACACACACACATGCATTTGCGTGCGCGCACTCTCTCTCTCTCTCTCACTCTCACACACACACAATATTGCACACACACTCTCTCACACGCACACACACACACACACACAATCACACACTCACAGGCATTAACACACACATGCACACACGCAATATTACGAATACATGCACAAAACACACACACTCACTCACAGTCTTGCTCATCAGTAACACACGCACACACACACACTATTGTACACACAAACATACAAAACACACACACACACATACACACACTTAGACACACGTACACTCATATACGCACATGCACGCACACACGCACTCTCCCTCAAACACACACACACACACTCTCTTACACATATACACACATACTCTCTGTCTCACACACATACACACACACACACACACACACTCACAGACATTAACACACACATGCACACACAATATTACGAATACACGCACAAAACACACACACGCACTCACAGTCTTGCTCATCAATAACACACGCACACACACA
>CAIGQQ010038338.1:4582025-4596423 GCA_903798035.1 Danio albolineatus
CACACACACACACACACACACACACACACACACACACACACACAAATTTGCACACAAATTTGCACACACATGTCTACTTGCACGTGCACTCACACACACACACACTTGCGCGCACTCTTACACACATACGCACACACACTTGCACACACATACAAACGCACACACACTCACACACACTAGCACACACAGACACACATGCACTCACACACATATACACATGCACATACACACACACACACACGCGCGCTCTCACTCACACTTACATTTACACACACACATAGACAGACTCATATTCACACACATATACTCATGCACACACACACATATACACAAGCACACACTCACATTCACTAGCACACATACACACACATATATATACTCTCTCACACACATACAGTACACACAAATACTTGTGTGCATACACACACACCCACATGCGAACATATACTTACATACACACACTCATGCTAGCACAAATATATACACATGCACAGATATGAACACACACACACATACACACACACACTTGCACACACACAAAATCGCATATATATGTATATACACACACACACATGCTCACACACACACAACTTTAGCCACAGCGCTTACATATTGTTGCTCTTCTATTGCTTCTGTTGTCCTCAGTGCTTTGGATAAAAGTGTGTGAGGGACAACACGGTGGCACAGTGGTTAGCACTGTCACCTCATAGCAAGAAGGTCTGTGGTTCGAGTCCCGGCTGGCCCAGTTGGCATTTCTGTGTGGAGTTTGCTTGTTTTCCCCGTGTTGGCGTGGGTTTCCTCCGGTTTCCCCCACAGCCCAAACACATGCAGTATGTGAATATGTGTGTGTGTGAATGTGAGTGTGAGTGTGTATGGGTTTTTCCGAGTACTGGGTTGTGGCTGAAAGGGCGTCCACTGTGTAAAACATATGCTGGAATAGCTGGTGGTTCATTCCACTGCGGCGACCTCCAACAAATAAGGGACTAAGCTGAAGGAAAATGAACGAATAAATATTTCCTTGACAGCTACTGTGTTATTTTAGCCAATGTTGGGCATCACAGTGGTGCAGTGGGTAGCACGATCGCCTCACAGCAAGAAGGTCACTGGTTTAAGCCTGTTTGGAGTTTGCATGTTCTCACGATGTTGGAGTGGGTTTCCTCCGGGTGCTCCGGTTCCCCCACAGTCCAAAGACATGCCCTATAGGTGAATTGAGTCAGCTAAATTGTCTAAAATGAGTGTGTATGGGTGTTTCCCGGTGATGGGTTGCAGCCGGAAGGGCCTCCGCTGCGTAAAACAAATGATGGATAAGTTGTCGGTTCATTCCACTGTGGCGACCCCAGATTAATAAAGGGACTAAGCCGAAAAGAAAATGAATGAATGAATTTTAGCCAATGTCTCTTTAATTTCAGGAAACAGAAATGCAGTTTACAAATTTAAGTAGGTTGAACATAGAGTGATTCATTTGGCTCAAAAATCTCAAGTATTGTGTTGTTTCAACTCATTTTAAATAAGTAGTTCCAACAAACAGTCATTTTCTGAGTGTGGGTTGAGCAATGGAAAAGTGAGTTTTAACTTATGAGCCTCTTTAAACGAGCACAGAAATCTTCATGATTTATGACGTTTGCTAAAAATAGCCATAATTCTATGTGTTGATCTGAGTTGTGGATTCTCCGTCATGAGTTTTAAATAACTCCTAAATGGGTTTCCCCCGTCTCCGTTACTCTGCTTTCAGCTTGAGAAGCTGAACGTTTGTTTCTTCAACATGACGCTCAGCTTTTTGCGCTTCCTGTAGTACTTTTATCTGGCAGAGCTTCAGAGGTAAAGCGTTATGGGTGAGGTCAGCAGGAAAACAGCGCCAGCTCGCTACTGAACTCTGTAATTAGTGTGTGTAACTCTGATTACAGTGATTATTATTATTACTTCCAGAAGCAGAGCTCCTCATATGCGTCAGCAGGCGCTCTGTGGCGTAACAGGAGCTGGAAAATCAAATCGCTGCTCCGCTCTCTTGTTTCACGCAGTCCATTAGAGCCGCGAGATGTTTCCATCCACATATTTTGATGTGCGTTTTGAAGTATTGCATAAATAATGCTTAATGGAGACTTGAAGATGTGCATAAATGTGGAAATCTGAGTTCCACACCATCGATTGTGTTGGGACAGCATGAAGGAATTCAGTTAACTTGTTAGTTTTTTCCAATTATTATTATTTTTTCTTTATTAGGTTTGTTTTAGGTCAGACAGTATAATAATGTAAATGCAACATACATAATATTGATATGTATGTGAAAAACATTTGCTGGATAAGTTGGCAATTCATTCCGCTGTGGTGATCCTAGATTAATAAAGGGACTAAGCCGAAAAGAAAATGAATGGAAGTCATAAACAAACAGAAACATAAACCTGCAAACAGATTAAATGAAGGAATGGAGAAAAGTTCACTCTTTAAATTATATATATATGTTTCTTTATTTAACTACATAAAAACCCATTGAGATCAAGATCTCATTTACAAGGGTGACCTGGCCAAGAGGTCCTCAACACACTACTTATGAAAGAAAAGAAAATAATAATAATATTAATAATAAAAACAAATTAAGATAATATAAATATACAGAGATTGAGGCACGCTGACAGGCACTAGGGAACGGTGGGCAGGGAGGACTAGCCCTAAAGGCGCAGTACCAAAAACAGCAACAAGCTGTTTAGAGCTATAATACGCAGACTTCAGAAAGCTATAATCAATAATCTGATGGATGTTTTGAGCTGAAACTTTACAGACAAATTCTGTTGACACAAAAGACTTCTATTAAATATAAAAAAGGGGTAAAACATGTGCCACCTAAGTTTTAACAGAACAAACAAACAACATTGTCTCAGAATATACACACTTTACAGGTAAATATAATGGCAACTGCCATACATGTGGGTTCAGTGTTACGTGGAATGTAGTGTTACAGAGTATGCAGTCATCAAAAAGTACTAAAAGGTAATGTGCCAATCAGTTTTCATGAAGGATGCTGGATTTGGATTGAGCACGTTTCAGGTCTAAATATCCGAGAAAGGCTTCCCAGGTAGCAAAGAATATTCCATCTCATAAATCGGAGCCTTTCCAAATGAATGACGGAAGCCATATTGAGGGCCGGATTAACCAATGGGCATTATGTGCACAGGCCCAGGGGCCCGTGCGCACCTGCGGCCCTTGCGAGGGGGGGAGAAATGCCGATTTTGGAGTGTCTATTTTGGCTAAGCGCAAATAGTGCACCTCGTTGGAATGAGCTAGTTGAAAAATTCCCGCCCATTACTGTTTGATTGACAGAGACAACATAAGTAGAGTGCGCAACTGACAGCAGTATAAGTGGTGTAGCTCGTAAAAACGCATGGCAATATGTTTTGATGCGATCGATCATGAACCCGGTTCGAATCCAGCGTCTGACGAACACCTTCTTTTTCCCCACTACAAATCAGATTTTGCCTACTCTTCATCACGAGGAAGACAAGTAGGAATCATTAATAAGTGTGTGTATAATTGAAGACTCAGATTCGTAGAACTAGATCGGAGAGGTGTTATATCCAAATCATATGCATTATAAGTAGGGATGCACCGATACCAGTATCGGGTATCGGGTCGATACTTGGTTGAAATACTCGTACTCGTTTCGTACATGAAGGGCCGATACCACGCACCGATACCACTCAACAGTAAATCACTACACAGATGTGATTTGTTGTCCTACCTGATGTTGTCCTACCTTCAATGTCTTAATGTATTAATTAATCTATTAGATATAAATAGCTTAGTCCTTGTTAACTATCCGTTTATAAAATACATTATTAATGAATCTATAGGCTACTGAAGAATGAACCGAATATGAAATATGATCCTTGCATAATGATAACAGCTAAACAAGCTAGAACTCATTTTATATATAAACTATAAATAAAAAAGAAATTTTAAGTAATGGAACTGTAAAAAAATCAAAAAGCCTACAGGCTAAATAAAAGCACCTAGTCAAAGCTGAACATCACTGCGGTCAATGCGCGCCTGTCAGTTTACAGCTTCTGTAAAGATCAGACAGCCTATACAGATCACACAATCTCAATAAACACTTCATGTAAACATATAAATATTTCGATAAGTATCGTTAATGGAATATTTATAATGATATGATCTAGCTTTTGGTTATATCAATACCGTCTCTCTCTCTCTCACTCTCTCTCTCTCTTCAGCATACACAAGATGACAAGGGGCCAGTTTTATTAGAAAATTTGCGTGTTGTTCCTTTTTTAAAATGCCTTTTATATTTGAAATCTCTCAAGTTAATATTGGCTATCGGGTAACTCCTCCTTTAAATGTCCATGCTTAATCATCAATAGATAATAGTGATGGGTCGTTCTTGAACGATTCGTTCATTTTGAACGAATCTTTAATATAACTCGGGAACGACGAGTCCTCTCAGGGAGTGATTCGTTCATCCGTGCATGTGCAGATTGCGCACAGATGTGCAGGTTTTGTTCATTTTTCAAGTCTTTTACTTCATTCATTACGTGAAAGACACAGAAGCCAATCGTATGCATTAAGAGCCGGAAACAGATTTGAACCGTTCACCTCCCGAGTCACCTCCAGAGTCCTCCTCCTACCGTTCACCTCCAGAGTCATGTCTCTTTACATTTTGTCACGTGATGAACGAACCAGAAGACTCGAAAGGTGAACTAGTCATGGCTCCTTTCGGCTCAGACTGTGTACATTGGTTGAGATTATATGGACTGTCCGTGTGACGTGAACGAACCACTGAAATTTGAAGACATGAAGAGGTGAGCTGAGCAAAGAGGCAAAAATATCTTCATAGACAAAAGAGCAGGCAAACAGTGAATGATTATTTTCTCTTATAGCATTCTATTTATGACTTGTTTGTAGTGTGATCAACATTTGGGCTAGTTGTACATGTGTTTGGAAGCAATTCGTAACAGTTTAATAATATATTGGCAAATTGAACGAAATGAACGAAATGACTCGAAAAAAGATTCGTTCATCTCGATAAACGAGACTTAAAGATCCGAGTCAGTAAAATGATCCGAACTTCCCATCACTAATAGATAAGGTCTGTGGATTTGCAGGGGTATCAACAATGTGTGTATATTTTTGGCTTGGAAAAGCCTTCTGTTAAAGACAGTTGTGCTCATCCTTGCTACATGCAAAAAAACTCCTTTCAAATGAATTGCACAATTATTGAAACCAAATCTATGAAGTATTGGTATCAGTATCGGCGAGTACCCAAATGAAAATACTGGTACTCATATCGGTTTGTAAAAAAGTGGTATCGATGCATCCCTAATTATAAGTTTTTAGAAGTTATACATAAAAATACCATTAAATATATCTTTTAGTACTGCTTCAGTGAACTTGAACAAGTATATTAAAATCCATTAATTTTCACTAGTTTTATTAGTATTTTTTCTTTCAAAGTGTGATTTAAATGCTTTAAAAATAAGTTAAATCTCTGTAGACTAGAAATATATGTACTGTATATCATTTATTTTAAAAATGTGGGCAATACATTATAGATTAATTGTATTTTTTTTTTAAATTATCTTATTTTTTTAATTCAACTATAGGGGTGCAGCCAGGTAGGGGGCCCTACAAGACATTGTGCCCAGGGGCCTTTGAATTCTTAATCCAGGCCTGGCCATATCCATTAACTTAATTCGAAAGGAAGGAGGTAAAGGAGATTTCTTTATTATTAGCCTCTCACCCACAGTCATGCCTAGAGTGAGGGCTTGTTGAAGATTTGTAAGGTTGACCAAGTGTTCTGAAACACCAAAGAGAGCAAGCTCTACTATTTACTATTGATTTAAAATGCGATACAGTCAAAAAATCTGAATTGACCATCAAAACCTTCAGTGTTAATGCAGTGTATGACTGAGTGATTATGAGCATTATGACAGCCTCTAGTGGTCTGAGCCCTCTATGACATCAGTAAAGCACGAGGAGAGTCTGTTTATCTCCACATTCTTGTAAACAGTAGTAAAACGCACAGATGTGAGTGTGAAGTAACGAAGCTCTGCGTGTGCGTCACGTGCCCTTGACCTTTCCTCTGACTCTGTCTTTGTGTTTTCGAGGCGCTGACGTGAGTTACGAAACAAAGGAAACCTGTGAGCGTCTCACACCTTCCTCTTTCCTTCATTCCCAGCATTCCTCCACAGGAAGTGCATTTGCTCTGCCAGGGCTTGGGTTTCCCTAAAATGCCTAATGTTACTAACATGCATGTGGAAATGTTGGGTTGTTTTCCTTGAGCAAAGGGGTTTGAACGTAGACACATATGCATAAGGTTATGGTTAGGGTTAGGTCATAAGTTGAAGAATGTTGAGAATGCAACATTTTTTTACCGCTTTATTATTTTTTTGTGGATTGCAGAGTGCATTTGATCTAGTTTTAAAATAGCAATAAAGCAAATGTGTTGTAATATAAATCTGAGTTTAAAGTATTAAATAGTTTTAATTAGCATGCAGAATTAATAGTTCGGTCTGTTCTGACTGACTTTGACCATTTTTTTTCCCTCGGAATTAAAAATTGTGCAGTTTTAAGGAAATACAATATTAAGCATTGAATGTAATTCATAAGAACTCACAAATGCATAAAACAAAGTCATCATTTATAAGTCATAGTGTGGATTTAGTCAGACTTACTAGATAAAGCTCTGAATTTTGGGATAGAAATGTGAATGTGCAGGTCAGAACCAGGGGTGGATTTAGTGATTTTCAGGGCCGTAAGCAATAGGGTCGGGCGATGTTTTCCAATTTTTCATCGTATGTCTAATGTGAAACATCCCGATGGATGGTGCTATCGTCATGATAGGCGGCGGTTAATTAATAATGTATGAATAATTAATTAATTCATAATGAATGCATTACTTGTAGCCTACACAGCAAATTGTGAAGTGTACATTTCACTCTCAAAGTGTGAAAATGAACACTTATTCAGTGTTTATGTCCACACTAAATAGAGTTAAGTTTACAACTGAATTGAGTTGCATACACTTGCATAGTGTAAAAAAAAACTGCTAGTGTTAACCAGTGTCCAGTGTTAACCAGTGCCAGCTTAACAGTAAGAGTGTCCTTAATAATAATAGTGTTCATTATAGTGTTCATATACATATTCATTCATTCATTCATTCATTTTCTTTTCGGCTTAGTCCCTTTATTAATCCAGGGTCACCACAGCAGAATGAACCGCCAACTTATCCATCCAGCATCTGTTTTACACAGCGGATGCCCTTCCAGCTGCAACCCATCTCTGGGAAACATCCATACACACTCATTCACACTACGGACAATTTAGCCTACCCAATTCACCTGTACCACATGTCTTTGGACTTGTGGGGGAAACCGGAGCACCCGGAGGAAACCCACGCCAACACGAGGAGAACATGCAAACAACACACAGAAATGGCAACCGACCCAGCCGAGGCTCGAACCAGTGACCTTCTTGCTGTGAGGTGAACGTGCTACTCACTACGCCACCGTGGGGCCCAATTGTGTTTTAAATTAACATTAAGAAAAAATCTCAGAAAATAAGTCAGAAAGACGAGAAAATGTATAAGCCTGGAACTGGGAGAAGTAAAGCTTCATTTTGGTGAAAAATGTCAGATTTGTGAGACGGAAATCTGGAATTGCAGGGTATAAACTTGGAATTGCAAGGAAAAATTCATTTGTTCTTCTCTGAGTTGTGAGGTACAAACGTCCTTATATTGAGAAGAAGTTAGAATCTTCTAAGAAAACAGATATACAATTGAAATTGTGAGGAAAAATCTCATATAAACTCACAACTACGAGAAATAAAGATGCAGATCTGAGAAAGATAGAAAAATAAACCTCATAATTGTTAATAAAAGAAGTCATGCTTGCGACAGTCGCTGTTAGATCTATTTTTATTATTCAGTAGAAATTGCACCTCCACATATTTCTATGCATTGGATGTTAATTGTTTAATGATCATTAGTTGGTAATGATGTTTAAATATGGGCTTGGTTCTCTAAAGTGTGTGCAGGTGACCTTGAGCTTGCTTTGGCAGAGTTTAAGAGGACTAAAGGAAATCCTTATGTCTCATTACAGAGAAGACTGACGTTTTCAGAAGAGAATGCAATTGTTAAATCTGGTTTAAACATTATGGGGACAGAGGAAAAAAACATGCACAATATATTTCATAGTAAAATATGAGGTTAATAGAGGTAATGTTTATTTCATGCTGACTTTAAAGAAAAATGCAGAAGGAAATAAAGGCAGACAAGGCATTAAATGAGAAAACACATGGACGTCCTGTCAGCTGTTTGAGTTTGTAGCTGAAACAATGGGCTGAAACAAAGACAAATAATTAGAGGAGATCCTGAGCCCCAAAATCCTAGCTCTTAAACACACACACATGCATGCGCAAGGGCGTAGGTTTGCTCTTGAAATTAGTGGTGACCTATGAATGTAGAGATTGTGATTTAACCCTTTCTGTATGTCCAGGTTAATGTTGACATTAATTTATTGGTAGGGACATTTCATTAGTCGGTGGATATTGGTAAGGACACATGCTAAATCGTCCATGCTAAATCTACGCTCCTGTGCATGTGAGTTGGGTTTTCATTTTTTATGGGGACTTCCCATAGACATAGAGAGAGAGAGAGAGAGAGAGAGAGAGAGAGAGAGAGAGAGAGAGAACAATTTTTTCTCTAGTTCATCCAGCATCTCAGATACAAGTGTGTGTGCGTCTGCTAAGCATTACATCTGTCCAGTCACAGGCCGTAGATAGACATACAGTAGTCCAGATCACAAACAAGCACATCAGCAGTGTGTATGTGTGTGTGTGTGTGTGTGTGGATGAGCTCATAGAGATGGAATGCTGTCAGGACATCCGTTGTGATGAGGATTTGGTTGTCACTGACCCCAGAGAGACTAATGTGACCAAACACTCTTAGAAATAACTGTATAAAAGCTGCCACTGGGGTAGTTAAGGTTATTCATCGGGGGTCACCACAGCAGAATGAACTGCCAACTTCCAACATATGTTTTACACATCAGTTGCCCATCCCAACCAACCAACCAACCAACCACCCCAACCCAACCAAACAACCACCCAGACCCAACCAAACAACCACCCAGACCCAACCAAACCAAACCAAACAAAAACAAACAAACCAAACCAACCAAACTTAAACAAACCGAACCAAACCAAACAAAACCAACCAAACAAAAACAAACAAACCGAACAAAACCAAACCCACCAACCAACCAACTACCCCAACTCAACCAGCCAACCACACAAACCCAACCAAACAACCACCCAGACCCAACTCAACCAAACCAAACCCACCAACCAACCAACCAACCAACCAAACCCAACCCAACCCAACCCCACCAAACCAAACCAAACCAAACCAAACCAGTCCCACCAACCCATGAATCAGCCCAACTCAATCAACCCAACCCACGCAATTAAACTCAACCAACCACCCCAACCCATCCTAACCAACCCACCAACCAACCGCCCCAACCCAACTCCACTCAACCCAATCAAACCCACCAACCACCCATCTCGCCAACCAAACCAACCAACCAACCAACCAACCAACCAACCAACCAACCAACCAACCAACCAACCAACCAACCAACCAACCAACCAACCTACCAACCAACCAACCAACCAACCAACCAACCTACCAACCAACCAACCAACCAACCAACCAACCAACCAACCAACCAAACCAAACAAAATCAAACCAAACCCACCAACCAACCAACTACCCCAACTAAACAAACCAACCACACAAACCCAACCAAACAACCACCCAGACCCAACTTAACCAAACCAAACCCACCAACCAACCAACCAACCAACCAAACCAAACCAAACCAAACCCACCAACCAACCAACCAACCAAACCAAACCAAACCAAACCAAACCAAACCCAACCCAACCCAACCCAACCCAACCCAACTAAACCAAACCAAACCAAACCAAACCAAACCAAACCCAACCAAACCAAGCGAACCAAGCCAACCAAACTAACCAAATCACACAAAACTAAATATAACCCACCAACCAACCAACCAACTACTCAACTCAACCAACCACACAAACCAAACCAACCAAACCAAGCCAACCAAACAACCACCCAGACCCTACTTAACCAAACCAAACCAAACCATACCCACCCACCAACCAACCAACCAACAACCCACCCAAACCAAACCAAACCCAACCAAACCAAGCAAACCAAGCCAACCAAACAAAACCAACCAAACCACACAAAACAAAACCAAACCCACCAACCAACCATCCAACCAACTACCCAACCAACCAACCACACAAACCAACCACCTAAACCCAACCCAACCAAACCAAACCAAATCAAACCAATCAAACAAAACCAACCAACCAAACCAAACAAAACAAAACCAAACCCACCAACCAAATACCCCAACTCAACCAACCAACCAAACAACCACCCAGACCCAACTTAACCAAACCAAACCCACCAACCAACCAACCAACCAACCACCCAACCCCAACCAAACCAAACCCAACACAACCCAACCCAACTCAACCCAATCCAACCAAACTTAACCAAACCAAACCAAACCAAGCCAAGCTGAGCCAAGCCAACCAACCAACCAACCAACCAACCAACCAACCAACCAACCAACCAACCAACCAACCTACCTACCTACCAACCAAACCAAACCAAACCAAACCAAACCAAACCAAACCAAACCAAACCAAAACAAAACAAAACAAAACAAAACAAAACAAAACAAAACAAAACAAAACAAAACAAAACCCACCAACCAACCAACCAACTATCCCAACCAAGCACCCAAACCAAACCAAACCAGTCCCACTAATCCACGAATCAGCCCAACTCTAACAACCCAACTCAACCCAATCAAACCCACCAACCACCCACCCCGCCAACCAAACCAAACCAAACCAAACCAAACCAAACCAACCAATCAATTCAGTTTTACCCAGAGAGTAAGAATGTGATCATCTACATTTCCCCAATGGCTCCATTTCTAAGATAAGTAGATTTGAGTCCACTGATACTAATAATAGAGATTTGATGTTTCGAGCTGGACTTGAGTTCCAGTTCTTTAACAGGTGAAGCTTTACATTAATCAAAGATGACTCAAGCAGATGTTTAACAGTCAGTTTGTCATGACAGTGTTGTGGCTTCAATCTTTAATCTGATTTATGAGTGGTGGAAATGAAAGTTGAAATGAAAGTGGCATGCTTTGTGTCCACATTTCGATATGCATTAAATACTTTTGTTATTGGCCAACTACTGAGCTTTATTGAGTTGGAAGTGAGGTATGCCGAGAATGTGTTTGTGTCTGTGGCCTGTTTATTTCTGTAATGTCCAAGGGAGCAATCTTCAGAGATGAGCTCTGTGCTCTCCAGGAGCTGAAAAATGCTCTCGCTGATCGGCTTTTGTTCTCTGGTCAGCTGGAAAAAAGACTTTGTAAAGGAGATCACACGTTATTACGGGGACATGCATTTAAAATATTTCTTTTATCATTTAAGTTCTGAGGTAGAATATAATCTAAATGTCACAATTAGTTTTTTAAATTAAATAGTATTTTAAAGACCTTTATTTACATTTGTGTAATGCTGAACTGTAAGTGGAGAGATTTTACTGTTAATCGCACTGAAAACAATTGTGTTGAATTATTTACAATTCATTATGAAGAGAAGTACACATTTTATATTGTATATTTGATTGATTTATTTATTTATACTTCTTTTATACATTATTTATACATCTTTTCGTGCATTTATTTGATGCACCAAAAACATTTTAGAAAAAGTAACTCCATTAATAATTTTTTGAATTTTTTATTGAATTATTTATCAAATTATTTATTGAATTATTTTTTGAATTAATTATTGAATTATTTATTGAATTATTTGTTGAATTATTTATTTAATTATACATCTTTTCATGCATTTATTTGATGCCCTAAAGACATTTTAGAAATAGTAATTCCATGATTTATTTAATTATATAATTAAATATTTATTTATTTATTTATTTATTTATTTATTTATTTATTTATTTATTTATTTATTTATTTATACCTTTTATACATTATTTAAACATCTTTTAGTGCATTTATTTTATGCACTAAGTAAATGTAATTAATTAATTAATAATAATAATAATTGTTAAGTAATTTAAATATATTTTATATTTTATTTATATTTTAGACATTATTTATGCATGTTTTAGTGCATATATTTGATGCACTAAAAGAAATTTTAGAAAAAGTAACTCATTTATTTATAATTATGATAATAATAAAACAACCATTATTATTAAAATAATAATTGTTAAGTAATTTAAATATATTTTATATTTTATTTATGTAATTATACATTATTTATACATCTTTTCGGGCATTTATTTGATGCAATAAAAGACATAGGTAACTTAAAAAATAAGTAACTAAATTGTTTATTTGTTTATTTATTTATTTATAGCTTTTATACATTACTTATATATCTTTTATTGCATTTATTTTAATCACTATGTAAATTTAATTAATTAATTAATAATAATTTTTATATTTTATTTAATATTTTATTGTATACATTATTTATGCATGTTTCAGTGCATTTATTTGATGCATTAAAATACTTTTTTTTCCAAAATAAGTAACTTAAATAATTTGTATTTATTTATTTATTAACGTATTTTTGTATCAAATATGCAATAAATGGTAATACATTTTAAAATATTGCAATTTAAAATACATGTATGTATTTTAAAGCGTAGTTCATTCATGTGATGTGAAGTTGATTTTTCACCTTGACTCCTTGACCTGAAAAGTGCTCATTTAATTAGTCGATCATTTAATTAATCAACCAATCAATCTTACTGAGTGCTTACCAACAAACAGTAGTTTATATAAAAATAATCAAAACACATTAAAACATCATTCAACTGGAATCAATGTTTATTCGAGGAATTATTAGTTAAATCCACTCCTCTCATACGTTGTGGTATATTGTGCGTAATGATTATGCATGTTGCTCCTGCTGCAGCTTTTGATCAGTAATGCATGCGAGCAGCAGAGCCAGGGATTGGCTGAGGCGTCATGAATATGAACACAGGGATTGGCTCAGGCAGGATGCTCTCAGTTCAGCGTGATTTTAGGATGAACGACACACACACACAAACACACAGCACAGCACAGGGCCAGAGAGAGAGGAAGAGGAGGAATAAGGCTGCAGAAAACACACAGAAACACACACAGATACAGAAGTGTGTGTCTGACAGCAGGTGATCATGACCTGCAGATCCATCCAGCAGGAGATCAACAATCTGAAAGGTACAATCAGGCGGTTCTGACTTTCAAGAGTGTTTAGGAGATCACAGATTATTATTGTGTTGTTGTTGTTGTTGTTGTTGTTGTGTGGACATATACTTAAAATATTAATATATTATAATAAATAAGTTGTTTTCTTAGTACTGGGTTGCGGCTGGAAGGGCATCCGTTGCATATAAAAAACGGTAACACTTTATTTTGATGGTCCATCTGAGTATCAGTAGACTGTATTACTTAATATCTGGTGATACTGACATTCAAGTACATGTCAACTTACACCAATCTTACCCCCTAACCCCAACCCTAAACCCAGCCTAACAGTCTACTTATAATCTCAAGAGAATTAGTTGCAATATAACTTAAATTCAACAAACGGACCATCAAAATAAAGTGTGACCTAAAAGAACATATGCCAGAATAGTTGGTGGTTTATTCCGCTGTGGTATTAGAGACTAAAGCAAAGGAAAATAAATGACTGAAAATATGAATTTTAAAATAAATATGCTGAAGGAAAGTACTGCTTTTATTTACTTTTCATTCAATTTACTATTGGGTAAATATTAATCGTGATTAATCGTTTTCAAAATAAAAGTTTGTTTTGATATTTGTGTGTGTGTATTATGCACGTCATGATTTTGTAAAGTACGATACGATCCTGGATTAACATCTACACTGTAAAAAAAATCTGTAATTTTACGGATTATTTCCGGCAGCTGAGTGTGCCGGAAAAAAAAAACGTAACATAACGGCAGTTAAATTACAGAAATATACCGTAAAATAGCGGATATTAAATTACAGAAACTTCCTTAAATTAAAATTTCTGGGAAATTTCTGGGAAATTTCTGTACTGTAATATCCGTTATTTTAGGGTATATATCTGTAATTTAACGGCTGTTAATTTGCTTTTTTTTCCAGTACCCCAGCTGCCGGAAATAAACAGTAAATTTACGGATTTTTTTTTACAGTTTATGTTGATCCTAGAACTGTCACGATCACCAGCGATCTCCACTGTCAAAGATCGCTGGTTCACA
>CAIGQQ010038338.1:4599615-4609766 GCA_903798035.1 Danio albolineatus
ATTATTATTATTATTATTATTATTATTATTATTATTATTATTATTATCATCATCATTAGTAGTATTATTTTTATTGTTATTATTATTGTTATTAATATTATTATTATTATTATTATTATTATTATTATCCTTATTATTATCGTTGTTAATATTATTATTATTATTATTATTAATATTATTATGATTATTATTATTAATAACTATAAGAAACTTGCAATAATTAGGCAGGTCATTGAATAACAGTGGTTAGTTTTGTAGATAATCAGAAAAAAATCTTAAGGTGGGCTAATTACTTTAACCTTAAAATTGTTTTGAAACATTTTAAAGCTTTTTTTTTCAGAGGGAAAAAAAGGACTCGCTCGCTCTGTTAAACTTTACTTGGGAAATATTTCAACAAGAATAAAAATTTCACTCGATTGCTAGTAATTTTGACCTCTACTCCATATACTGTCCTAAATATACTATATTCTATCCTATATACTTTCCTCTATACGCCTATGCGTATATAGAAAAAAAAACAATTTTATGTATTGTCAGAAAAGTGGCTAGTTTAAACAAGTTCATGTGATTTGCACGAAAACCTGAGATTTTCAAAAGGAGGCATGCCCTCTCCAAACCCCACCTCTCATTGAGAGATGACCAAATCATGCTAAAAATGTATGAATGAGATCATGCCAATTAACGCAAATCCAAAAGTCACTCAACAATTGCTGTGAGATTATGTTTAGGCTTATATTTAGGCTCTTATGCTGCTCCGTGTCCTGTTGTAAATGTGAGTCTGAACGCACACACACTCTCAGATCCGCTGTTTGACAAATAACGTCACCAATGCTAGAATTCAGGAGTCTGTTTGGATTTTCACATTGCTTTCCTCATCCCACAAGCTTGTGTGAAATAGATTGATCATCCGTTTGGTTTATTCTCATCATCTCTCAGTTCAGAAAAGTGACGTTTTTTGGGTCTGAGCAGACCTTCGTTCATTATGAGGCCTGTGTGAAATCTGGAGCTTCACTGTTAATGTCTTTCTGCATAGTAACTCACAGCACAGTGTTGAGTTTAACTCTGGACTCAACTATGTGCCTTTTAACACTGACCACAGAGCATTTGGACCATCATGATGACCAAAGTGTCACAAAATGCAGACAGACGCCCATTTCATACAATATTTACGCTAGAACTTGCTATAAAAAACTCAAATTATCGCACCTCCTAAAGTCTGGAACAGTCTACCGATTCGTTCTACCGATTATTCCTCTTTATTTCTGTTTATTTTAGATACACTGTAAGAAATGCAGAGTTCAGCATAATTCATTCATATTGTCCCAACACAAATCGATTCAGTTAACTTAACAAATTTAAGTGTATTGAATATGAAACAATTAAGTTGTCCCTAAAAGCTCAATAATTATGTCAAATTAGTTTGACCAAGCAGCAAAAATCATAATTTTTAGTGTAGTATTTATTTATTTATTTATTTACTTCACCATATTGAATGGAAAGATGACAAATCAAGTACAAAATAATATTAAAAAGTAAAAAAACCTTTAAATTCTCCTTGATTAATGGTTCTATTATTGCTTTTATTTCTAAAATGTATTAATTGTTATGCGATTAAAAGTTGACATTCCTATCATATACAACTCACTAACTCACTGATCCTACTGCACCCAACTTGGTCTGAGCTGGGATCAAACCGGCAATTCTGTGCATGGGAGTCGTTTGCTCTAACAAGGAGGCTAAAGACCTCAAGTGTCTGTTGTTAGAGCACCTTTTGAGGTCAAAGACGTGAGGTTCACCTGCACAACACTTCGCTAGCTGGTCTCCGTTACACTCGCCCCCCTAAACCTCACTCCCATCCCGGACGAGCCCCCACATGTAACCCACTGGTCCTATGTACCCAGCTTGGTCTGAGCTGGGATCGAACCAACGATTCTGTGCATGGG
This sequence comes from Danio albolineatus, assembly GCA_903798035.1. Classification (NCBI taxonomy): domain Eukaryota; kingdom Metazoa; phylum Chordata; class Actinopteri; order Cypriniformes; family Danionidae; genus Danio; species Danio albolineatus. The sequence continues at coordinate 4,601,559 of CAIGQQ010038338.1, forward strand.
AGTAGGTTGCTTTTACAAGGAGGCTAAAGACCATGACCTCTAGTGTCGGTCGCTAGAGCATCTTTTGAAGTCAGAGGAGTGAGGTTTACCTGCATAACACTTCGCTAGCTGGCTCCGCTACACTCACCCCCATCCCGGACAAGCCCCCACGTGTAACCCATTGGTCCTACAGCACCCAATCCAGTCTGAGCTGCCATCAAACTGGCTAATCTGTGCATTGGAGTCGTTTGCTCTAATAAAGAGGCTAAAGACCTCAAGTGTCTGTTTGCTAGAGCACCTTTTGAGGTAAAAGAAGTGAGGTTTACCTGCACAGCACGTCACTAGCTGGCCTCCGCTACACTCTCCCTCATCCCGGACGAGCCCCCACGTGTAACCCACCGGTCCTACTGCACCCAACCCAGTCTGACCTGGGATCAAACCTGCTATTCATTGCATGGGAATTGGTTTCTCTTACAAAGAGGCTAGAGACCATGGCTTCTAGCATCTGTCGCTAGAGCATCTTTTGAAGTCAGAGGAGTGAGGTTTACCTGCATAGCAATGGCCTCCGTTATATACAGTATATTTATTGTATCTATTGTATTTTTTTGTACAACTGGACAGTTTCATGACATATGCTTGTATATAGTTTTATATGTTTGTATTATAATTTTAATATAATATTGACCTTAAAAACAAGAAGGGCATGGCTAAGAATATGAAAGCGTCAAACCGACATCATCAGTGAAACACCAGCCTTTTTGGACTAAGTTACAGAGTTGTATTACAAAATTATATTACTATATTACAAAGCATTTCTGCTTTGACTTGATTTTTCACCATGTAAAAGCAGCTTTAACTTGCATTATGACAAAGGTTTCGATGTCATAGATGCGTATGGGAAGTTGCGGTCAATACAGAGGAAAAGCTTACGAGTCCCTGTGGACGCTGAGCTGGAGACATTAATAGATCATCTCTGACGTCTTTATTTCTGTAGTTTCTGAATTCTCTAGTCTGTCTGCGGGGCTGTGTGTAATGTTTTCACAGGGTGTTGTGAATTCTTTAAGCGCTCACACCCACACACACACACACACACACACAATGATTCACGTCTCTGGTCATTGGCACAGGCTCGCTGTGATTGGCTCAGACTGCGAGGGAATCCCTGCGTTTCCTCTGAGTGTTCACTGAAGGTCACAAGCTGCATCCCAAATTGCATACTTATACACTATTGTATAGAATTTTGTAGTATAAGTGATATAAGCAGTGAATGCTCACTGAAAATTCTTTAAAAACAAGAAAAGGTGTACTATATCAGGATGGTGAACTTACTGAACTGATGAATTTAAATGTGAAACGTTGAACACTACATGCACTCAAAGCTCGCAGCTTTGCTTATGGAGCAGTCAGAGTGGGCGGAGCTACCTGGTGCTGAGTTTGAATAGTATTTTTATTTTGGATTGTGGAAGGAAAATTCTCCCACATACATGTGTAAGTGATTACACCACATCCCTATGGTGAATACGGCTGTACTCATCAGTGATGGAAATAACGGCGCTATAAATAAACAGCATTACTAACGGCAGTACTTTTTTCAGTAGCGAGTAATCAAACGAATGACTGTTTCCCTCGTTACAGCGTCGTTACTGACAATACAATGCTCATTACTATAATTGAGAACACTCAATTAGTTTTCATGCGAGCAGGATCTCTCTCAGCCATATAGGACCTTTCTCTCTCTAGGCTGTGTGTGTGTGTTCGGAGCTGGGGTGGGACACATAACCAACCAGTGATGATGATTGGTGTGTCTGTGAACGTGGTGCAACTGAGAACGTGATGATTGGCTTAGAAAGAGTGCATTTCCATTGTTTGACAATCAGAGGCAGAGCAGGGCTGGTGTATACACACAAGCACACACACAGTCTGTCGCACACAACAACGACGAGGAGTCAGAACGATGGCAAATCCAACAAGTTCAAAGGTAGCGTTTGCAAACTGGAAATATAAGCACTACTTTCCCATGTTGAAGTGAAAGGCAAGACTGTTTATATTAATATTTATAATGATATGTTGAATTTGTTGATGGTTGTCTCTCACTTTGTCCCACAACACCATTAAAATAGTGTAGATTAGAGTAGAATGCTTTATATTTATTTTAGTCATTTGACCCATTCGATTGTTTTTAAAGTAACGTAATAGTTACTCATTCATTTTCTTTTCGGCTTAGTCCCTTTATTAATCTAGGGTCGCCACAGCGGAATGAACCACTAAATTATCCAGCATATGTTTTACACAGCGGATGCCCTTCCAGCCGCAACCCATCTCTGGGAAACATCCATACATTCACACACATACACTACGGACAATTTAGCTTACCCAATTCACCTGTACCACATATCTTTGGACCGTGGAGGAAACTGGAGCACCCGGAGGAAACCCACGCGAACATGGGGAGAACATGCAGACTCCACACAGAAATGCCAACTGACCCAGTCGAGGCTCGAACCAGCGACCTTCTTGCTGTGAGGCGACATCACTACCTACTGCGCCACCATGTCACCTCGCAATAGTTACTTTCCCTTGTAATTAGTTACTTTTAGAATTATGTAACTCAGTTACTATTTGTGAGAAGTAACTAGTAACTTTAACTAATTACTCTTTTAAAGGAACGTGCCCAACACTGTGCATGACAGGTGCTATTTGGTAGATTGGTGGTTTATTTTGCTAATTTGACAACTGTTAAAAGCCACCAGAGATACGGTTTGAATTTCTGTCCAGTAACACATTAGTGTTCACATTTGGTAAGACACTAAGTTAATAAGAAGTGTATAATGTGTTATTTGGGGACACAACTACACTCTCTCACTACTTGTTTCATTTAGTTTTAGCAAAGTCCCTTTAAGGCAAGTCATTTCACTTGGCGGTCATCTTTGAAACGCCTCTCGGGTAGTATGTTCGGGCATTCTGTCTGAATGGGGAAACATCAAATTCACCAAAACTGTTTGTCAAGCTTATGATTACATAACATATTTGGAACCACCAATAAAATTAATCAATATCTGTCTCATGAGATTCGGTTCTAAATGTTCAAATCAAACAAAAGCTAATCCGCATGCGCAGTCGAAAGGAACAAGATCACGACACCAACCTCATTCATGGCTGTTGTTACATCTTCTTAGATGTTGATATTAAACTAAGGGTATCTGACATAACATATAATAATTTAGTGTGTGTGTGACAAATGGATGGAGAAAGAAACAACTGAAAACCAAATATCACTGCAATTATGTATTGCCCATACTTCCAGTGAAAATATTGCACAGTGAAAGAAAAATATTTACAATAAATAAAGAATTTACCTGTTGGAGAGGAGGTAGATAGAGGTGCTTAAATCAAATAAATAAATAAAACAAAACACACTATCTGTATTAAATATCTAAAGGAAAAGCATGAAAAGAAACATCTTCAACGTACCAAACGTCTTAACTAAACTACTCTAAATAAAAAACAAAACATACACAAAACAGCACACTCTCCTGAACCTATTGAACTAATAAAAAACAAGAGATCCTGAGTGTAGTATATGTATATCGCGCGACTTGCTCACTCCTACACCCTCTCCGAGGTATCACTCAAAAGCATCAGTTAACTGGACAAGTTCACAAGCAAACGCATTGCAATTTCAAACCTCAGAACTTAGACAAGCGCATTAAATCACAAGCGAAGGAAACACATTCTCTCAGAATAGTCCTCGCAAGAGAAACTGTCCTCATTGAGACCCAGAGAAAAAGTGAAAGAGATCGAGAGAGAGATCGCCATTGCAGTTTGGGCTCGGCTTTTAAGCGATACGCCGACCAGCGATTGGTGGCGCGAACCCAGCATTGATGGCGCGAACGACGTCATCAGCACAACATGCGGATCCTCCAATGCCGTTCGTACCTGTAACACACACGTAAAACGACACACCCACATACAAACAAACGCAAATACATAACCGCAAAAATTTTATCTGCAGGCGAATGTAACAGCTGTTACACATTATCATCCTTTGAATAATGATCGTCTGATCGCGCTGCTCTTCTGAAGTGATTCACAACTTGGTCTTGACGCAGAATCTCCTCCAGAAATTAAAGTGACTCTTTGTTTACAAGTTTGTGGCGTTCGAGTAGTAGTAGTAGCGATTGACAGGACGGACTGTACCTCGCGTTCATTTCACGAAGATTACAAAACCAAAATAGCTTTTTTTTCAAGTGCACCTGGTTCATTTAAAAGAGACTTTTATGTGGACGTATTTCTTATGTCTGTGACTGAAGTATTCGCTGAGATTCCAGTGTGTTTGTTGACCACCAAACTATCATAAGTGTACTGGCCTCGCTAAGGCTGGCTGCTTAGTTATCCAGTCAGCTAACATAAAAAAGTCATAAAGAATCACAGATGACGTAAGACGATCCATCCATTTTTCATCCTTTATTCCTTTTTACTGTAAAAACTGTGAAACACAAATAAATGGCTTTTACATTCACATAACTGTTGCATGGTGTGCTTTATCATTAAGCAGCAACGTCATTTCAATGAATTCTGTTGACATTAACAAGCAATTATATAAACTAACAACATTCTTTGACAGAAAAACCGTTGCAATATGAAATCACTCAACAAAAATAATACTTACAGGGTATTGCCCTCTATAAACTTAACTGATAACACGATTTCGCTCGTAGGAAGAAGAGATGACTAGCTGCCACGCCACATGTCTCTGCTGAACTAAAATGAAACCAAAACTTACGGCAATAACTTCCGCTACCATCATCAACCACCAGATGTCGCCTTAACTCCACCGAAACACATGTATTTTCAAAAACATACATTGCCAATCATTCAATACTGTCAACTGTGTTTATGGCTTTCTGAGACCATAACAATAAGTGAAGTTTAGTTATAAACTAATTTCGAGAGGAGCGCGTGCTTATGATTGACACGGCTGGCCCAGAGTCAAGCTAATGCACAATCCACCAATCAGACGATTCCCAGCTGAGTATAAATAACCAAAGCATCTTACCTTAGTCATCTTCGTCTCGAAGAATCCCCCCTTCCACCCCCTCTCCCCCCTTTTCCTCTATAGGGCAGCACGGTGGCCCAGTGGCTAGCACTGTTGCCTCACAGCAAGAATGCCTCTGGTTTGTGCCTCTACCTAGCCAGTAGACATTTCTGTGCGGAGTTCATGTTCTCCCCTTGCTTGCGTGGGTTTTCCCCGGGTCCTCCGGTTTCCTCCCACAGTCCGAAACATAAGTAAATTGACTTAAACAAATCAACACTATACCCAAATTCCACCAGCAGCATACCCTCATAGCAATTTATAAGCAGCAGGAGGGCGGGGGGTTCTCGAGATCTACCTGAGCTCAAACTCCCCTCTCGCCCTGCAAACGGGAGGGAGCCCCGGGCTCGAGGATCTTTTGAGCTCAGGGCTCTCTCCCGGGACAGCATGCCAAACTAGCTTTATTACCAATCATCAGCTAAGTGTGAACTCTTGAAAAGCACAGATCCGAGCTTTTTTTTGAGAATCGTCAGTCTATTGCGATCGACGATTGGCTCCTGTACTAGTAGGCGGAGCTTCATTCGCCATATTGACTGTTACACTTTGCCCCATTCAAAACCAGAACCAAGTCACATGTCTTGTGTATTCTGTAGTCTGTGGTTTTGGTGTGAATATTATATTGTAAATATTTAGTTTTCAGTTTTATTACTTAGTTTTAAGCGTTCGTTTACTAAACTAGCCTTGATGCTAACCAGAGCTGAGCTCCTTTGTTGATCAGTCGCTGTGGTGGTCTTGGACCTGAAGCACAAGTTGTGATTGAGTCTTCAGTAAACAGGCATTGAGGCAGTGCAGGCTCTCTCTCTATCTTTAGACACACGCTGTACCTGTGGTTAGTATTCAGCGGGGGATTTGGCGGACTTTACCAGCTCAGTGCCAAACTGAAATCCATCTTATGTCTTTATTTGTTCTCTTGTGCAGTGGGCTGGTTGTTACTCTGGGGCAGACCCATGCAGTACTACTTTAAATTGACATATTTAGACTATGCACGAGTTTCATAACCGATTTAATGAAGCTGTGATTGACTCTTCTGAGTGAAACGGCTTCTGGATTAAGAACAAATGTGGGCGGGGCTTGCTTTTTGGTTTGCTTGATTATTGGAGGATCTCATGAGTGAGAGATTGATCCCGCCCTCATACTGGTGAACACCAATCAGTGTTGGACGACAGAAAATACAGTTCGTACAGTATAAAACCAATATGCCTATGGAATGTCCCCACAATTCACAAAAACACTTTGTATGTGTGTGTTCTTTAATAAGTGTGTGTTTGTGTATGTGTTTGTTTCTGTCTCTCTCTTTGTGTGTTCTTTCATACATGTGTGTATGTGTTATTTCATACGTGTGTTTTATTATTTTATATATGTGTGTGTGTTTCATGAATGTGTGTGTGTGTGTGTGTGTGTGTTTCATGCGTGTGTGTGTCTGTGAGGTTTTTTCTTTGATATAGGTGTGTGTGTGTGTGTGTGTGTGTGTGAGAGTGGACAGTACATACAGTATGTGTGTGTTCTTGCTTTTATGTGTATGTTTCTGTATGTGTGTGTGTCTGTCTCTGTGTGTTCTTTTTATGCGTATGTGTGTATGTGTTATTTCAAACGTGTGTGTTTGTTCTATTTTATAAGCTTATGTGTGTGTGTGTGTTTCATACGTGTGTGCGTGTGTTTCATATGAGTGTGTGTGTGTTTCATACTTTGTGTCTGTGTGTGTGCTTTTTTAAAAGTTTTTGTGTGTGTGTGTTCTTTCATGCATAGTGTATGTGTGTGTGTTTTTTCATACATATTTGTGTGTGTGTGTGTGTGTTTTCTTTCTTTTGTGTGTATGCGTTCTTTCGTGTGTGTGCGTGTGCGTGTTTGTGTATGTGTGTGTGTTTCTGTCGGTCTCTTTGTGTGTTCTTTCATATGCTTGTGTGAATGTGTTATTTTGAATGTGTGTGTTTGTGCTAATGTGTTCTTTCATACATACAGTAGTGTGTGTGTGTGTGTTCTTTCATGTGTTTGTCTGTTCTTTGATATAAGTGTGTGTTTGTGTATGTGTGTATTTCTGGCTGTCTGTGTGTTCTTTCATGCTAGTGAGTGTGTTATTTCATACGCTTGTGTGTGTGTTTCATACATGTGTGTGTTTATGTTATTTCATATACTTGTGTGTGTGTGTGTTTCAAATGTGCGTGTGTTTGTGTGTTCTTTCAAACGCGAGCATGTTCTGGTGCGTGTGTGTTTAGTCTGTTGATTCTGAGCTCAAAAAGGTTCATAACAAAGGCAGGAAGACAGCATGTGGAGCATGTGAAGATTTACAGATGTGTTTACTAGTGTGTGAATCTGTTTCTACAGATGAAAGGGACCACTGTTGTGTGTGTGTGAACTGGACTCTGGTACCTTAGTGAGTTTATATTAGCTTCTTTTGTACAGCATTTGATATGATCATTGACTGTTGTAGCTGTGAAATAACTTACAGTAATTCATTCAGCGTAGTGATATGAAACTGTAATGCACCCAAAACCTGCCGGGTCTATTTTACCTGTGCATTTATATGAAAATAATATGCTGTTTTTATTTCTGTCAGCTTTTTGTTTAATTAAATAAATAATAAACTATAAATAAACGGCTCAGAACGATGTTTTGTGTCTAATTGTTATGTTTGGTGGCCTCGTGTTGAGCTGCTGACAAGCCTGTTAGGCTTTATTCTGTGACAGCAACCATCCAGGATGTACTTTATCCTGCTTATTCACACAAAAATAGACACAAAACATTGTTCTGAACCATAATAGTTTATTAATTATTTAATTTAATGCAAAGCTGGCAGAAGCTAAAACTGACTGGAGCATAGATACTAAGTAAGAGATGAAGTTTATCTAGATGGTTGTTACTGGAGATTATTATGTGGCTGTCTGGAATACTTGATTCTGATTGGCCAGTTGTGAAATTAAAAGGTGTGTTATCCTGAGATAGCAACCATTAAATAACACAGGCTCATCCGGGATCTTCGATTCACCCACATCAGTGAAAACAAAGCTGTTTTTTTAATGTGATTGACTGTTTAGCGAATAAATAATATGTAGGTTAGTGTATGCTGCATTCAACCAGTTTTATTTTGTGATGGCAACCATCCAGGTTATACTTCATCCTGCTTATTCACACAAAAGTTA
>CAIGQQ010038338.1:4654091-4665767 GCA_903798035.1 Danio albolineatus
TAAATATATATATATATATATATATATATATATATATATATATTTATTTATTTATTTATTTACTCCTCTTGACTTGTTCCAAACTAGTTTGGGATGTTTTGTTTTGTTGAGCATAAAATAAGATATTTTGAAGAATGTTGGAAATGGGTAACCACTGACACCCATAACCACAAAACAAATACTATGGAAGTCAATGTTTTTTAACATTTTTGAGTATGTTTTTTTTTTCATAAAATATGGTTTGGATCAAGTCAAGAGAGAATAAATGGTGGCAAAATAATTTTTTGGGGGGAGGAACTATCCCTTTAAAGTAATAATTTCTTGAAGAAATGTGGTTAGCACTGTCGCCTCACAGTAAGAAGGTCACTGGTTCGATTCCTGGCTGAGCCAGTTGGCATTTTCAGTGTGGAGTTTGCATGAAATAAATTGTCCGTAGTGTATGATTGTAAATGAGAGTGTATGGATGTTTCCTAGCACTAGGTTAAAGCTAGAAAGGCATCCGCTTCGTAAAACATAAGCTGGATAAGTTGGCGGTTCATTCCACTGTGGCGACCCCTGATGAATAAAGGGACTAAGCTCAAAAAAAGAAAATGAATGAATGAATGAATGGATGTTTCCCAGTACTGGGTTGCAGCTGGAAGGGCATCTGCTGTGTAAAACATATGCTGGAAAGTTGGTGGTTCATTCCGCTGTGGCGACCCCTGGTGAATAAAGGGACTAAGCCAAAAAGAAAATGAATGAATGAATGAATGGACATTTCCCAGTACTGTGTTGCAGCTGGAAGGGCATCTGCTGTGTAAAACATGCTGGATAAGTTGGCGGTTTGTTAGTGGATGTGTCCCAGTACTGGGTTGCAGCTGGAAGGGCATCTGCTGTGTAAAATTCGGGAAAGGCGTTCAGGAGAGATGTTACAACCTAACAGACTCCTCCTCCTTACAATTTCTATTCGTCATAGCGATGTCAAAACTGACAGTTGGAGGGGCGTGGCTAAAGTCCACACGGATCAAAAGCTGCGACTGTTTTTTCTTGTATTATGCCGCAGTTTCTAGAGAAACGGAATATTAAATGAGAAAGCAGTGGGCGTGGCTTGTTTTTTCTACCGCAAGCTGATTGGACGTTTTAAAGTAGGCGTTTCATTCAGAAAGATCAGAAAAGGGGTTGTGTCCGAAACTGTCTACTACTCAGTAGGTACCGCATTTTAATTTAAATGTACTACTCCGCCGTTGGAAAAGTACGCTCTACTACATGTACTACATCTGCCGTTTTGTCATGTTCACATGACCTACCTCCGTCAGTTGCGTCGCTTCACTCCCATTCATGAATTCTCTCGCAGGGCATCATGGGATAGCGCAGCATGCATGGGATGCGCACTTCAGAATCTCACCGGAAGTAGTAAATCTTCTCGCATACTGATTTTCGAATTCTAAGCGTTCGGACATACAGTACTACTCGGCTTGCATACTGATTTTAGCGCACTATATAGTATGGAAGTATGCGGTTTCGGACGCAGCCCAGGTTTGGGAAGAGTTATTATATAAGTATCAGTATAAGTAAGTTTTAAGTATTATAACAGACTCCTCCTCCTCCTTCTCCTCCTCACCATTTCTGTTTGTTGTCAAAACTGACAGCTGGAGGGGCGTGGTTCAGTATGGTAGCCCCGCCCAATACCTCAGACAGCCGTAATCTTGGAATTTATCTGAGAACAAACAGGAAGTGCATTTTCAGATTTCAATTTTAGATTAAAATGGCAAACAATTAATTTTATTCCGAATGACCCGCACAGATGAATTGTTCACCCCAAAACTAGCAATGTGAGCTAACAAAATCAATACGGTTAATTTTGATTTCATGTGTACTTTAATACTTTCAAACCTCGAGAGAGAGAGAGAAAAAAAAAAAGCCTTCATCTGTGCTGTGATTTTGACAGAAGGGTTGTTCCTGGCTAGTAGTGAACTGTGATGTCCCGCACAGCTGCCCAGAAGTTATTTTCATGGCGCTGCAGCGACGTGAAAGAGGATATTTGAGCTTCCCGGAACTGACGCACTGTTTCCATGGTGATTAAAACAAAAACACTGTCCGTCTGAGGCATGAGGTGGTGCGTATGGCATATCCTGACCGCACACTCCTACCAGATATTCTCAGAAAAGTGGTAATCGCAGTGGTCGTTGAGAAGTATCTGTTCAGCTTTTTCCAGAAGGCATCGGAGACAATCAGTGCAACTCTAGCCGTCTCACTTTCTCCTCTGCGTATCGGCATCTGTCTGTGTCTATCCTCGTCTCACTCTCCCTCTCGAATCAGACACCATGTTCTTGAAAGGTTAACAGTAAAGCGCCGCTCTTTATTTAGGAGACTCTCTAATAGGAAACTCAAACTCTGAAGCTATATCAAGATATAGGGGTAAATTTATTTGTTCTTTCAAGCTGTTGCATCATGTCACTGTACTGCCAGCAGTGCTTGTAAACGTTTAGTGCTTAGGGAAATAGAGTTATGTGCGCATAAAAAAAAGTACTATAGTAATTTAAACTAAATACTGTATTGTTTTTGAATCATGCTGTGGTAAAATATTTGAACTAATCTCTTGTAGATGTGGTAGCACATAAATTTAATCTGATGTGCTGATTTTAAAGTTGCTATGGTAGTAACTACTATAGTAATATAAACAAATGACTCAATGGTGCAGTTTTCTTTAACAATGGGGTATGTGATACTATAATACACCACTGTTTACTTTAGTAAAAACCGCAGTATAATACTTCAGTATGATACAGAGTTATTAACAAAGGGTTATAAATAATATAACACACTCAAAACTTGATGTTTGATCAAACTACTTGTTTAAATTAAGCTGAAACAACACAACTCTTATGTTTTTTGGGGGGCAACTTAATTGTTTCATGTTCAATCCACTTAAATTTGTCAAAACTAACAAGTTAAAGAGTGCGCTGACATCTTGCAACTCTGGTCGGCACTTGAAGGGCAGAACGGGTTCAAACTATTGAGGGTCCAACTTCCTATGTTCCCAAACCCGGCAAGATGGGTGCGGAAAAACAAGATCGACAGGAATACCGTCAGAAAAATGCAAGCACCAATGAAGCTAAGGTGATTGAATCCAGTGAGAGAACTCCACAATTCAGAGGTCGTTCAATGGCGAGTGTTCAGGTCAAACTAAAAGTATCATGGGAATCCAAAGAGCTACCCATATGTTTTGATAATCGCGATTACACCAAAGAGATGGTACAACACAACACAATTCTTACGTTTTTGGAGGGCAACTTAATTGTTTTATGTTCAATCCACTTAAATTCGTCAAAACGAACAAGTTAAAGAGTGCGCTGACATGTTGCAACTCTGGCCGCCACTTGAAGGGCAGAACGGGTTCGAACTATTGAGGGTCCAACTTCCTATGTTCCCAAACCCAATACCGTCAGAAAAATGCAAGCACCGATGAAGCTAATGTGATTGAACCCAGTGAGAGAACTCCACAATTCAGAGGTCGTCCAATGGCTAGCGCTCAGGTCAAGCCAAAAGTGTCATGGGAATCCAAAGAGCTACCCATACAGTACTTTCTGATAATCGTGATTACACCAATTCTTACGTTTTTGGGAGGCAACTTAATTTGACCTTTGAAGACTACGTTGAATAGTTGGGACTGCTGAGCGAATCATTGGTACAACCCTCCCTATTCTCCAAGAACTGTTACCTTCTGATCGACGCTACAGAGCACTGCGCACCAGAACAGCCCGACACAGAAACAGTTTCTTCCCTCAGGCAATCCATCTCATGAACACTTGATGATAACAACGTGGAACCAACATCACTACTTGCACACACACATACACTTATTTAATAATACACTTTACATGCCAGTTTGCACATAACAGCTGCACATATAACGTTGTATATAGTAATATACATGTACATACACTTGTCAATTTGTATATTTGCATTTAACACTTACTTCTATTTTTAAAATATATTTATTTTCTGTTTTTTTGTCCTGTCTCTGTAATTCTGTTGCACTGTAGAATCTCTGTCACCAAAACTAATTAGTTGTATGTGTGAACATACCTGGCAATAAAGCTCCTTTCTGATTCTGATTCTGATTCTAATTGTTTTATGTTCAATCCGCCTAAATTTGTAAAAAACACCAAGTTAACTTAATTCCTTCATGTTGTCTCAACACAAATCAATTGTGTGGATCCTTCATTTTTAACAGTGTACACTGTTTCAAAAGCACTATAGGATTTACTACAGTATACTACTAGTATTTATTTACTGGAGTGTAAATGATAATGATCTGGCATGATCAAATATGGATTTGACTCTATGGAAGTGTATCAGACTGTAAAACATTAACCAGATACTCATCAGAAGCGAACGGAAACAGGAGCGTATATTTGTGCTTAACAATGGACATGCTTTTAGAGCCCACACTGATTCATCACTTAGCTATTCATGTTCAAAATGTTCTCTGTTAACTCATTTATCTTCAATCCAAAGGATTTTCCATAAGGAATGTTCTTGGGAATTCAAGTGTCTGTAGGGCAGAAGCAGTGTCCTGTCACAAGATATGAAATGTGTAAATCCTTGCTGCCTGAGGTGTGTGTTCATAACTGTGTCTTTACCTATTGGATGACATACATAATAGGTGTCTCCTTCCCTGGAATCTAGCTTCTCATTGACTAATCTACTTTCTGGTCGGCTTTTGAGATGGTCCAACACACCCCGGGGTGTGTGAGATGGGTGGTTCCTTCCTCCTGTACACACAGTATGCCTCAGTGACACATAGGTATGCTGATCAGCCATTTCATTCTATTTTTAGCATTTTATTTTAGTGTCCTGTTCTTCGGTAATTTTTTCCAAGTGTTCACTTTAAGCCATTCACAACTGTTAAGAGTCTGCCGAGCATGCAGTTTGATGCAGTTTCTTCCTTGCGCGAGCAGAGTGGGAGTGGCCCTAGTACTCTCTCTGACTCTCTCTCTCTCTCTTTTACTCACACACCCCCTCTCATTGCCAGTCCGGACTATGCTCACTTTCAAGGAAGGCTGAGTAAAGGAGAGAACAGTTTTCCTTTGCTAAGTTTTTCCTTTGCTTTTGAGAAGTTCTGAGAAGAAAGAAGAAATACTTTTGAGAAGGAGGGAAGTTAGCTAAACTACACGGACCTACAAGAAAGAGCAGGTTGTGTTTATTTTTAGCGTCTTTTTTGATTGAATCTGCAGCACGTGGCAGCAGGCTCTGCCACAGGACCCTGGAGAGTGAGGTCATTCAGTGATTTGTTCTTCTCTGGCATAGCTGTTTATTCAGACACTAAGCAAGCACAATGGTGGCTGGAATGGTTATGCCTCTTGAAAACCTGAGGGCCATCTACGAGCATCTGTTTCGAGATGGCGTCATGGTGGCCAAGAAAGACAAGCGGCCTCAGATCAGACACCCTGAGATTGCTGGTGTGCAAAACCTGCAGGTGATCAGAGCCATGGGCTCTCTAAAATCCCGGGGATATGTGACGGAGACCTTTGCGTGGAGGCATTTCTACTGGTATCTTACCAACGAAGGGATTGTCTACTTACGCGATTACCTGCATTTACCTGCGGAGATTGTGCCCACTCCACTACAAAGAGTGCGCCGACCTGTTGCAACTCTGGCCGTCACTCGAAGAGCAGAACGGGTTCAAACTATCGAGGGTCCAACTTCCTATGTTCCCAAACCTGGCAAGATGGGTGCGGAAAAACAAGATCGACAGGAATACCGTCGCAAAACGGTGAGCATCGATGAAGCTAAGGTGATTGAATCCAGTGAGAGAACTCCACAATTCAGAGGTCGTCCAATGGCTAGCGCTCAGGTCAAACCAAAAGGATCAAGGGAACTTAAAGAGCCACCCATACGTTCTGATAATCGCGATTACACCAAAGAGATTGTACCGAGTGCTAGGAGTAAGGTTGCAATGCATTCATTTTCCCATGAACCGTCTATTGAGACTCACCATGCTAAGCCTGTTGAACGAGAAAAGATGGTGGAATGCACTAAGACTACATTCACCAAGGAAATGCCAAAGGTGAGTCCAGGTGTGCTGACCATTTCCCCAACTGCAGTGGAATCCCCCGCTCTGATGCCTGTCCATAGTGAAGCAGTTGAAGATGTGTCTGTCAAGGTTTCTCGCCAATCTGCTTCCATAACAACTGCAAAGGATGCTCATCACCCTACTCCATCAACACTGAAGGTGGAGAAAACGCAGAAAGTGTCAAGAAAAATGGACCATGTGCCAAATGTGGCATCAGCAGAGGGAACAATTGCTTTGGAGTCCTCTGTCCATGCTGAAGCTATCAAAGAAAAGCCAAAGAAAGAGTTTACAATGGTCACCCAGCATAGCACATCCACTGTAACAGGTGCTCTAGGAGATGCTCCTTCAAAACCCAAGGTGGAGAAAACACAGAAATCTATTGTGGCCAAAAATGAATCCTCTAAACCTTCTGTTTCTATTGAAGCAGCAAAAGGAAAGCCCAAGGAAGATGTTTTTATTAAGGTGTCTGAGAAAACCACTGTAGGAGATGCTAGCAAAACGGCTGAAGGTGATGTTCATCTTACTCCCTCAGGACTGAAGGTGGATAAATCCAAAAATGTGCCAGAGGTTTCATCAGCACTGGAGATTTCTGCTGTTAAATCCTCAGTGTCTTCAGCTTCTTCTGAAGTAATTAAAGAAATACCAAAAGAAGAATCATGTGTTTCCAAGGAAATCACATCCAAAGGTGATATTAATGCTGCTTCTCATCCTAGTCAGTCGAAACCAAAAGTGGAGAAACGACAAAAAGCCACAAAGACCAAAAGCGTGCAGGACAGCACATGTGTTCCCGTGGCAGAAGAGATGTCTGTTGTGAAATCCTCTGTTTCTGAAACAGTCAAAGAAAAGCCTGAGGAAGAAGCGTGTTTAAAATTATCACAGCAAACTGCACTCAAAAATGAGGGAAAAATAAATAAAGATGCTCCCCATCCTACTGTCTCAAATCCACAATCTGAAAAAACACAGAAAAGCAGAAAGAACAAAAATGTCCAGGATGTGCCTACTTTTTCATCCACCGTGCAGTCCTCAGAAAAAGCAGAAAAGCCCAAAGATGACGAAATTATAAAGGTCTCTATGGAAAACACATTGGCAGTAACCGATGAGAGCAAAATGGTTATTGATGCTCCACAACCTACACATGTAGAGAAAACAGTGGAAAGCATTGTGACCAAAAATGTGCAGGATGGCATCGTTGTGAGATCCTCAGTGTCTTCAGTTCCTACTGAAGCAGCCAATGAAAAGTCCCATGAAGAAGTGCGTGTTGTTGTTTCTCAGGAAACCACATCCAAAGATGGTAACAAAACTGACAAGGATTCATCTTTTTCTGCTCCATTAAAGTCAAAAGTGGGAAAAAAGGCTAAAACCACAAAGATCAAAAACGTCCAGGATAAATCAGCTGTTTCATCAGTAGTTGAAGAGACTGTAGTGACATCCTCCACGTCTTCTGTCTCTACCGAAACAGTCAAAGAAAAGTCCAAGGAGGAAGTGTGTGTAATTGTTTCTCAGGAAGCCACATCCGAAGGTGATAGCAAAACTGATGCTCCTCATCCCGCAACATCAACACAGAAAGCGGAGATAATGCAAAAGAGTAAAAATGTACAGAGTAAACTATCAGTTTCATCAGCAGAGGAGACAGCTACGGTGAAACCATCAATGTCTACTGGAGCAGTCAAAGAAAAGTCCAAGGAGGAAGTGTGCGTTATTGTTTCTCAGGAAGCCACAACCAAAGGTGATAGCAAAACCGATGCTCCTCATCCCGCAACATCAACACAGAAAGTGGAGATTATGCAAAAGAGTAAAAATGTACAGAGTAAACTATCAGTTTCATCAGCAGAGGAGACAGCTACAGTGAAACCATCAATGTCTACTGGAGCAGTCAAAGAAAAGTCCAAGGAAGAAGTGTGTGGTGTCGTTTCTCAGGAAACCACATCCGAAGGTGATAGCAAAAAGGATGCTCCTCATCCTACTACATCAACAGAGAGAGTGGAGAAACTGCACAAGAGTAAAAATGTACCTGAGAAACCAGCAGTGACAACTACAGTGAAACAATCAATGTATACTGAAGCACTCAAGGAAAAGTCCAAGGAACAAGTGTGTGGTATCTTTACTCAAGAAACCACATCCAGAGGTGATCCTGCTGTCTCAAAATCAAGAGTGAACATACTTGAGACCAAAAGTGTGCACAAAAGCACAACTGTTTCATCAGCAATGGAGACTGTTGAAGTCAAACCCTCTTTGGTTTCCACTGAAGCAGTCAATGTAAAGCCTAAGGAAGAAGTGTGTGTTACGGTTTCCCAGGAAACCACATTCACAGACGCTCCATCAAAACTAAAATCAGAGAAAACTAAGAAGACCAAAAAGGTTAAAACAGCGCAGGATGTACCAATAAGTTCATCAACAGGGTGTACAACAGCAGTGGAGTCCTCTTTAATCTCTATCCCTGCTGAAAAGCCCAAAGAGGATGCATTAATAAAGGTTCCTCAGGAAGCCACAGCAACGGATGAGAGCAAAATGGAAAAGGGTTCTTCTAATTCTACTTCATCAAAAGCAGGAGGACCTAAAGGGACCAAAAGGACCAAAAATGTTCAAGAGCAGCCAGTCATGCTTGAAGAAGAACAGGTGCCTGCTGTTCAAGCAGTAGAAGTGAAATCTAACATATCCGCTACACCCCAAATTCCATCAGCAAAGCCAAAGAAGGAAGAAAATGTGCCAGGACAAACTGCTGAAAAAAAAGCAGAGCTTAATCTGAAGAAGAGTGTCAAAAAGTCAGCTGGAACATCAGTGCAGGCCCCAACAAACACCACTGCTCAGGTGACTGACAAACAACAGAGAGCGCTTGATTCCCAAACATCACAGAGAGTCATAGAAGATGACAGCACGGGCGCTTTAAAAGTTCACAAAGAGGTGGCGATCCCTCGTGCCATTTCTATCTCAGAGGTCAAGGCAGAGGTTAAAGGTCACAAGCCTGACCTTAGCCCTAAATCTCAGCCTACAGTTGCTGAAGTAAAAATGACCACAGCGGACTCCAGCAAAGCTTCAGAAATATCTGCTCAAGCAGTAGAATCTAAAGTAGACACACAAAAATCAGATCAAGTAGAAACATCAACCTTGATGGAGGAACCCGCAACTCCAAAAGACAAGGATGCAGAAGAAACGTCAAAGCCTTCAAAAGGAAAGAAGAAAAAGAAAGCAGGCAAAACTTGTGCTGTAAAAGAGATCCCTGAAGTAGTAACACCAGCTCAGGTTGACCTTAGCAAGGCTGAAGACCACAGGCAGGTTGCAGCAAGTAATAATTCTGCAAAGACATCCCCTGAAGGAATGCACGCTACTGAGAACAGGCAGCCAACAGCTGTACGGAGCGAAGCCCCGGCTCACAAAGGGGAGGTGGAGCCAGCGCAGCCTTTAGCAGAAAAACGAGAGGTTCAGAAAGGAAAAACATCCTCCTCGCGGAGACAGTGGGAAGCACCGGCAGCTTCAGCGTCAGCAGCGGGACTAGCAGCCCAGCACACACCCCCCCTCCCTGCACAGGGGGATCCTCCCAGCATTGCACAACACACTGACACACAGCGGAGCGCACACAAGCACTACAGGCTCTCGGATAGCAAGGCCCCTGCAGGACCTGTCACCACTGGCCCCGTTGACGAGAAAACCTGCGACGGTCAAGCGCAGACCACAGACGACGCCATGCGGAAGAAGATTGTTGTGGTGGAGGAAGTGATCGAAGTGCAGCAGGTTGTCAGTCCTGTTGCCGGTCAGCCCACCACGTCTCCAGTGCCCGAGGTTGCAGGAGATGATCTGGACTATGATGTGCTGGAGGAGCTGGCCATAGAGCGCGGTCTTATCGAGGGCGAAGAGACCTTTTGGGATCATTCACTACAAGAGCCGGAGGAAAAAACCTTCCCCAACTTCGTCGAAGGTATGAATCATTTTCACATCTAGTAGTTGCACTTTAATTTAAGGTGTCCTGTGTATTTAAAGGGACAGTTCAATCAAAGCCTGCAGTGATCATTTACTCACTTGTTTCAAACATGTTTGACTTTCTTTCATCAACACTAAAGAAGTTATTTCAAGCTGGAAACACTGACTTCCAATGGTTACAGGTTTTACGCTTTCCTCAAAATGTCTTCTTCAGTGTTCAACAGAGGAAAGAGAGTTATAAATGTTTGGAACCAATTGAGAGAGCATAAATAGGGAGTCCCTTATCATTTTTGGGAGAGATATCTCTTTAAGTACTGAGTAATACTAATAAACTACAGGTGCTTGCTTTATAAGGTTAGGGTCAGGATTAGGGCTAGGTTGCAGGTAAACATGTGTGATTTATTGTTACTGCTATTGCAAGTACATACAACATGTGTTTGTTTGTTTTCTGTTGTCCTTTGATGCTCCGGTTTCCATCCGTATTTGCTGTGTGGGAGGTTCAAGGTGGCTGCTGAGGTGTCAGGATAGCTGTGTAACTTTATATGCATGTCATTAAAGTGAATGGTGACTGAGCTTACGAATCTTTGCAGGATTATTTAAACAAGCTATTTGTTTTCCTCTTTTTTAGTTGCTGTATCTATTCAGTCAGTGTTTCTTCGCACATGCACAACTCTTTGCTTCGATTTATTTCAAGAAACGAATCTCTCACAGTGATTCACACCATATCCACACCCAAAACATCAAAAATATGCGTGCAATGTTTCGCAACCACCCCCGTTTTTGCTGTGCAACATATTGGGACTAGCTAGTGATTTTGTTGCATGCTTTCATTCTTCAAGGGGAATACCAGACGGCTGGTAATGAGCAGTGTGTTTCTGACAATGCTATAATGTTTGGAGTCAGCTCTCCCCACCCAAATACAAACCCAGCGCTTTAGCTTTGCTTGTCGTGGAGTAGAAAAGGAGACATGAATCTATAGCTGTGCTTACAGGACCCTGTGTGCCACTCTTTCAGGAAGCACGTGTGTTTGGTTATTTCCTATGGTTTGTTCTGTCCTGTCTCTGGTTTCCAGTGGACAGCTATTAGCTCGGGACTTCTGCTTTATCGCTTCTGCATTATGTAATGGGGCATGCCACACATACAGCTGTCCGTCCAAAATCCCACCTTTGTCTTCATCCATTAGTGCAATGGACATCTGTGGAATGTGTGGTGGCAGTTGCTTTTGCTGTTGTTTTTATTGCTTTTAGCATTTATACTGGTATGAAGGCATTTAAAATCTAGTTTGCCTTTCGGCAGTTTTAAAGGCAAATTAGATTTTAAATAGAAATTAGGTTGATAAGTGTTTCATTTGATAACACTCATTTTTTAGGTGTGATTATTGATATTAATAATACCATATACTGTCTTTTACCTCAACAAACTCTCAATCTGGTGCTTATTCATACTTATTAAGGTAGAAGTTACATTGTAAAATGTAAATAAACTGTTTGTTTGTTTATTTATTTATTTATTTATTTATTTGTTTCTTTGTTTGTTTGCTTGCTTGCTTGCTTGCTTGCTTGCTTGCTTGCTTGTTTGTTTGTTTGTTTATTTATTTATTTATTTATTTATTTATTTGTTTGTTTGTTTGTTTGTTTGTTTCTTTGTTTGCTTGTTTATCTATCTATCTATCTATCTATCTATCTATCTATCTATCTATCTAT
>CAIGQQ010038338.1:4671311-4683615 GCA_903798035.1 Danio albolineatus
TTAAGGCGTATGGTGGGGGTTAATGTTGAATTCAGATCTTTTAGCCCCCCTAAATTATTAGCCCCCCTGTTTATTCATTCATTCATTTTCTTTTTGGCTTAGTCCCTTTATTAATCTGGAATCGCCACAGCGGAATGAACCGACAACTTGTCCAGCATATGTTTTACGCAGTGATATTGTGATGTTTTAATTTTCTGCAATAAATATTGTGATATGAATACAGTTTCTCAAGATGAGTTAAATAGCTCTTTTTGACAGTATTTAGGTGCAAAAATAGAATAATTACAATACCTTTCTTCCTTTGCTTTGTCTTCTTTCTAATCCAAATATCTAAAAAAATTTAAATCAAGTAATAATAACCAAAAAATTATCAAAATAGTAGTAAAACAGTAGTCAAAAATAATAGTCAGAAAATCACAACTCATTAATTGTCAAATAAAGCGTTTTCGCTTTGAAATGTAGCTATTTGAAAAAAGTCTTTTTTGCATGAATTGTTTTAATTCTATATAAATAATAAGATAAAATATAGATTTGTTTTGTTACATCTTCAAAATCAGATCTTTTTTTCTGCCCAAATGTTCTGAATTCTCTTGAAATGCTCACTCACAGGCCTTAAAAACACATGCAAATGATAAAGTTTCACTCTATTATGGTTAAACTTAGCAGTAACTCTACAAATCATGTGTGTTCTGTAGCTCCTGGTCAACTAAAATTCAGACTCAACATTGCAGAACCTGCGATGTGACTATTGCAGATGCTGAAATGATATATTGTGGAGCTATAATACATGTGCATCTTTAATTCCTTCATCATTTAATGCATCAATGCATTATTATCTTAGCATGAATGGTCACCCTCTTTATAATGCATTAATGGGATCAGACTGGCTTTAATTACACTGTAAAAAAATCTTGCTGCCTTAAATTGTTCAGTTGAATCAAATGAACTTTTTTTTTTATCTCCGCTTACATCAATCAAACTGACTAAAAATATGAAGGAACACTTTGTATAACTTTACTAATAAAACAGAAACCTGATTAACTTGTTAAAACAAGTTAAAGCAACATAAAAGTATTTGTTGTCTTGACTTTTTGTAATTTTTACAGTGTACTACTGTATATTTGATCAGTCTGATTTTCTAAACATTTCTCACGCCAAAATAGATGCTTCATTAATAACAGTCAGACGTGCTGTAAACAATGAAATCGACACTCTGTCAACGGCGTAATTCACAAAGCCATATGCTAATTTCAGTGGATTGCTGTGTAAAACTCCACTATATTTAGCGGATGTCTGGCTTCATGTGTGGTCTCTGAAGACTCACGATAGGGCACAAGAGAGAGGCCAAGATTTCCAGTCATGCCCGGCATCCCATAACCACCATCCATATTTAAAAGAGGGGAAAAAACACGACCCCGGTGAGCTTTGAAAGTTCTCCGGGTTTAAAAAATGTACGTCAGATCAGCGTTGTGTGATTTATTCCAGAACAAATTAAGTTGTTTGTACTATTTTTTTCTTTTTCTTTTTTTTTCTTTTTCTTTTTGTAAAAAAGTATTTTTACTTTTTGTTTTCAAAAGCACTGATTGACCAGCGCCTAGCTACCTTTCTAAACCCAACCGATAGTTTTAAAAATCAATCCAGAAAAAGAAAAGCCCTCGTCTGATTTTTACCATGTTTTCAGATTTTACCACATTCTCACCCTGTTATTTACTGGTTTATTTCATTTTTAGGCTTCTGTTTTTGTCTTTTGCCACTTTCTGGAACCATTCTTCGGCAGACTTGAAGCGTGCTGTCGCGGTCAGCTCATCTCTTCGCCTCAAGTTCGCCGACATACGCTGTAAGCTACTATACAAACTGGTAACAGCGGGAAAGCCGTCCGAGGGATTTACGTGAGAACAGCAGGCACTGTAACGAGGAGTCTGACACAGAGGGATCCATCTGCAGTGTATTTATTAAACACAGTTTAATAACAAACAAACACAAAGTGCTGTTAAGCGAACTCACATGAGGGACAGGCAAACACAGTCGGAAGTCAGGCAGCAAACATTCGTAGATACATTGAACAGGCATGGATCAGGGTCAGGCGGCGAGAGTCAATGTAACAAGGATAACAAAGGGTCTGGGCAGGCGGCAGGCAGGCAAGGTCAAGAAACAGTCCGGGTAGGGAACGAGGATCAGGCAGGAATCAGGAAGAACGCTCAGAATTGTTGACGGGGCAAACAAGACTTCGCAAAGAGGTGAGCGTGTGTGCTGCATCGGGAAAGCTGATCATACGGAAGTAAGCGGTCAGCTGGTAAGCACAAAAAGGAATGCGTCATACCTCCACGTAGCATTTGTTTAAAAAATGAAATGTAGCCATACATACCTCTATCTACATAATTTGCGGGTCTCCAGAAATGTATATAGGACTATGTTTTCAAAATGAGCCTATGTTGCAGATTTGATAAAATTACATTTTATAAAGTATATTTTTTGAAACGTGTGCCATGAACCCCCCCTGACTCAGCAGGGTGTTTTCACACCTCTAGTCTGGAAAAGCTCAGGAAAGTGGGTGTGTCCAGCTCTGTTTAGGTGGGAGTGTCAGGGGAGGGAAAGAGGGAAGGTTTTGCATAAAAATGGGAGTTTCCATTTGGGCAC
This sequence comes from Danio albolineatus, assembly GCA_903798035.1. Lineage (NCBI taxonomy): Eukaryota > Metazoa > Chordata > Actinopteri > Cypriniformes > Danionidae > Danio > Danio albolineatus. Next base: position 4,673,949 of record CAIGQQ010038338.1, read on the forward strand.
GTGCTGATTTTTAAACAAGCAACAAGGGAGAAATAAAAAACCCTCTACAAACTATCCTGTCACAAAATGCGGCGAAAATTCTACACGAAAGTAATTGTTTGACTGCAGTGTTCACGGGTTTACACTCGGAGAGCAGCATTCACAGCAGATCTCTCAGTCTTATATTGTAGTGATATTAACGTACTGTAAACTCAGTAACAGTTAATCAGTTTGACAAAGGTCTGTCTTTAAACACTGACAGAGTTACGAACTCTACGAACTACTAACTAACTACGAACTAACTTTGCCATCTGAATAAACAAACAAAGAGCACTGATCGCTTACCAAATCTGTAGACCAGGACAATCCACATAAACTGGAGCGGCGTCTGTTTTAAAAGGAGACGAGCGGCAAATCCCGATTTCACCATTTCCAGATGTGGAAAGCTCTCGGGTGAAAAAATAAAGTTCCTTACAGACGCATTTCTGCTGCTCACGCATGAGTCCAGCTGCGCTCTCATAGCGGAAATGTAAACAAAACCTTCATTACAGCACATAAGCACAACACTGGCAACCTGTGTCTCCAAACAATTCTTCTTCTTCCACTTGTTTTGGAAGCACAACGTGGCATCTCTCTGCCGTCTGAACACTGTAACAGGTACAAACAGTCTTTGAAGCTCTGACTGTCAACAGCTCAAAACGTGATTTGGTGTTTCGTGACCCTTTAAGTCCAAAGGAAGATATTTTAAAGAAAGCTAAAACCCTGTAACCATTGATTTGTTTGCCCTACTATGGAAGTCAGATGTTACAGGTTTCCAGCATTTATCAAATTATCTTTTTTTGTGTTCAATAGAAGAAAGAATCTCCTAAACTGTGGTTAAATAGTGAGTAAGTGTTTCATTTTGAGCTGAACTTTTCTTTTTAATTTCAGCAATTATACATTATCTGGAATACAATATTAATATTTGAAGCCAACAGCAAGAGTACATTCAAAACAGTCAAGGAGAATTCTGTTTCCCATCAGATCATCGTGCTTTGATCATTTGGGTATTCATAAGAGTCATTAAACCTTTATAAGCATGACATAAACCGTCAGAAATGTGAATGAGGTTTTAAACATGCTAATAACAACTGTGATTAAGTGTCATTCGCACAGTTATGATATTTTTATAAGGTGACACTGTTTGTTATGACAGCTGGACATAAACAAATACTTCACAACTTCTTTAAGACAACTTGACTTTACCAAGACAACAAAACCTGTCATAAAAATGATCGTCATGAAGCCATTATAAATGTGTCATGAATGTTATATCAGCATGATTAATATTTTATTGACCTCAACTACAGTTGTACAACTCATTTAAATGTTATTAAATATTAATGACACCCTTTAAAATGATTTAACAGACTAACAACACTTTTAATGAGACATTTTAATGACAAATACAGTTTGTTCTATTAAAAAAGTGATCAGAAAAATATTATAATGGCCTCATGACAATCATGTTTATGACAGATTTATGACAGGTTATGTTGTCTTGGTAACGTCAAGTTGTCAACTACAATCAATGTCATATTTGCATTTAAAATGACATAATAGTGCAAAGAACATTTAATAAAAGTTCTCATAAGCATGCAGAACCTCTCATATGTCATGTCATGCTTATAAAGGTGTCATGACAGTCTTATTAACACCTCTTCAATTACAAAAATACCTTTTTTTGTTATTTGAAGTCAGTGATGCAGTATCACTGAATGACCGTTTCTTCATCCGGGAACAGGCTGATCAGAGAGAGGGTTTCATCATTTTCTATCTGTGCCCATGCTGAACAGTTTGTGATATTTATATCCCATGCGAGCTGTTCTCCCCTCCACCTCCGCCCTTCTAATGGCAAAGCCACCGGGAGCAGGACTGACAGATCCAAACAGCAGGCAAAAATAAGAGGAGCACCGCGAAGACTAACAAACCCGGACTCTTTCTTTCACTTCTTCTTCCTCACTTTTTGCTCAGCTCGTCCGCTTTTGGCTGCTCCCACAACTTCATGAAGATCATACCTGGTACTGTAGACTCTAGAAAGACTGTGTGTCTTTTTTCTGTATGTTGTTTGTGCTTAAAACTCTGTAGTCTAGGTTTTAGGGTGTTGACATGCACTGATCTATTGCGTATTTAACCCTTGTCTGCTGTCGGGGATGTTTTCATTCACTCTGGGGTGATTTTGAGGCGTAATTTGTCCACGACCATCTCTGTGTTTCAGCAAATAGAATGATTTTTGGTGAAAAATCTTATTTTTATATTTTGAGAAAATGCTTTGAAAATTCTCAATAATACACTCAAATTGACTACCCTTTCATTATGTTGGGGGCTGTGTTTGCCCCATTGACTTCCATTATAATGACATTTTTTGATTGTGAATTCATGACACCATATATTCATGCATTTTTGAGTGTTGTTGGTTTTCCCTGTTTGGGAAAATGCGTGATTTTTACTGTTGATCATCACTTACAGTACAAAAAGAGCTTAGTTTCTGGCTTTTATATGGAGTATAGTGCTTGTGTGTGTGAGACCGAGTGTAAGAGAGACTTTTGTGTACTTACATATGTTTGAGAAGATCTCTCAAAACATAGTTAGTACAGTAAATGTATTTACGCACACACACTACATGTATAATCTGCTGTTTTACTCAGCAGAACTCCATATAAAAGCCAGAACGTTTTTTTGTTTTTTTACACAGGCCTATCTAAAGGGTTAATGCTGCCAACTGATGATCAACAGTAAACATGACAAATTTAACCTCTTTCTGACAGGGAAAACCACCAACAATGCATGATTAAACGATGCCGCATGGCTTTGCAATCAAAAATGGTGGTTACAATGGAAGCCAATGGGGTAAAAACAGCCCCCAACATAACGAAAGGGTAGTCAATTTGAACAATGCACAAGGGTTAAGTTCATTCACACTGATGTGGTTTAGTTTTTGGATATTTAGCTAGTAGGTTAGTTAGTTAGTTAGTTAGTTAGTTAGTTTTTTGTTTATTTATTTATTTATTTATTTATTTATTTAGTTAGTTAGTTAGTTAGTTAGTTAGTTTCCTCATCCCACACTGGATGTGGTGTATTCTTTAGTTTCGTTTGATCAGTAATTTATTTTATATATGCATTTGATGTGTTGTGAGTCTCTCTCGTCCTCCAGATAGCTGGAGGAGTCACCGTTTGCCAGGTCAGACGGTGGATATATCAGGGTAGATCATGGTGGGTGGGTAGAAAAACACACAAGAGATTTCAGAAACAAATTGTTGGTGTCTGTGAGGGAATGCCTGGTGTCCCGTATCTGAGCTATTTTTGAGAGCCGTAAAAATGCTCGCACCTGTCTCTATGTCTTGAAGCAGGCTTTACTCGCACTGTAAGAATAGAAATGGTCAGGAAATGTCGTACCGTCACTCCGCTGTTGAAAACATGACGGTGGTTTTTATGTTTTTGAACAAGTCTGCTAGCAAAAGGCACGATTTCTGTTGAAGGATTGGGGGATTTTACATCAGCACAACTTTCGGCAATTAAAAAAGATGTTCAGAATGATGGTCTGCATGTGGCAATGGCCAGCATATGGTTTTACATATTTGTTAGTATTAGTTATCGCACCATTGTTGTTTTGAAGTGAATATTTTGTGTCACAGTCCAAAGACATGAGCTACAGTATAGGTGAATTGGATGTAGTGTATGAGTGTGTGTGTGTGTGTGTGTGTGTGTGTGTGTGTGTGTGTGTGTGTGAATGAGGGTACTTATTTAAAATGAGCTGAAACAACATAGTTCTTGAGATTTCATTGCATGGGAGAACTCATTTTTTTATGTTCAACCTACATAAATTTGTTAAAGGTGTGAAGTTAACCTAATCGATTTGTGTTGGAAAAATCTTTTTTGCAGTGCATGTGTGTTTCCCAGTACTGGGTTGCAGCTGGAAGGGCGTCCGCTGCATAAATCGTATGATAAAATAGTTGGCGGTTCATTCTGCTGTGGCGGCCTCTGAAATAGAGACCCAGCCGAAGGAAAATGAATGGATATTTTATTTTTTTCATTTTTTCTTTTCGGCTTAGTCCCTTTATTAATCCGGCGTCGCCACAGCGGAATCAACCGCCAACTTATCCGGCATTTGTTTTACGCAGCGGATGCCCTTCCAGCCACAACCCATCTCTGGGAAACACATTCATACATTCTCATTCACACACATACACTATGGACAATTTAGCTTACCCAATTCACCTGTACCGCATGTCTTTGGACTGTTGGGGAAACCGGAGCACCCGGAGGAAACCCACACGGGGAGAACATGCAAACTCCACACAGAAATGCCAACTGGCCCAACCGGGACCTGCCCTAACCGGGGATCGAACCAGCGACCTTCTTGCTGTGAGGCGAACGTGCTACTCACGCGCCATTATTTTATTTTATCTTATTTTATTTTATTTTTACTAAAACCTACTTTTATACTTAAGTTCCATATTAAATAAATAAATTGTTTTCAAAACATAGCTAATAAAAATAGCATTTAATAGGGAAATGTATTAAAAGAAATATTGTTAAATACTTTTTTTATTAAATTTTGTTTATTTTATTTTATTTTATTTTGTTTTATTTTATTTTATTTATTTTATTTTATTTTATTTTATTTTATTTTATTTTATTTTATTTTATTTTATTTTATTTTATTTTATTTTATTTTTACTTACTAAAACTTACTTTTATACTTAAGTTCCATATTAAATGGATAAATTGTTTTCAAAACATAGCTAATAAAAATAACATTTAATAGGGAAATGTATCGAAAGAAATATTGTTAAATACTATTTAATTTGATTTAATTTAATTTAATTAATTTTTTTTAAAATGTTTTTTTATTTTATTTACTAAAATAATAATAGGAGTGTTTATAGTATATACTAAAAATAATAATAATTAGTGTTTATAGTATGTTGCTTACAGCTGGTCCCACATCAGCTCATGATTGATTCACAAATCAGACGATTCCTAACTCACTATAAATAACCAGAGTTTCTTATCTCAGTATCTTCATCTTGAAGACTCCCCCACCATCCATCCCTACTCCCCCTCCTTTCCAGATGGGCGACACGGCGGCCCAGTGGTTAACACTGTTGCCTCACAGCAAGAATTTCTCTGGTTAAAGTCCCTACTAAACCAGTTGACATTTCTGTGCCAGTCTGACATTCTCCCTGTGCTCGCGTGGGTTTTCCCATGTTCTCAGGTTTCCTCCCACAGTCCAAAAGCAAGCAACCTAAGTAAATTGAACATACCAAATTGTACCATAGCCAGGCGCTTAGCAAGTGTACATCTCTTCTTAGCCATCCTATATCTGTCATCAGCCAGAAATAAGTCAGGGGAGTTCATCGAGATCTACCTGAGCTCAAACTCCCCTCTCGCCCTGCTAACTGGAGGGAGCCCAGAGCTCGAGGATCTCGTAAGCTCAGGGCTCTCACTCGGGACAGCATGCCAAATAAGCTTTATTACCAATCATGAGCTAAGTGTGAACTCTTGTAATAATTGTTCAAATATATCCATAAATCATAGATTTGATTTACGCTTAAAATATTAATGATACTGTTTTTATTCCATATTAAATAGATACATGAGTATAGCTGGTGGTGTTACGGCAGTGCTCTGTGTGAGGATTATAAAAACAATTAGGTTTTTCTCCCATTTGTAATAACATTTTCATGCTCTTTTTCTCCTCTTTTTTTCTTTTTTTGTGAGTTAATCGTTTAGATAATCTATTAAAATGTTGTAATAAAGTGTTGTAAAGATAACAGAAAAGTATTGTGCAGCTCTGGTTTGAGTGGTATGAAGGAATGCAATATACTTTACTTATTACTTTCACCATTGCCTTTGGGTGCATCATTACTAGTGAATTGATTACATTCTTCAACTAGTTTATCCTGAGAGGCGAGGAGTGTATTCAGCTGTCAGACTCAACAGGTTCTGTCAACCCTGCAGTCGTGTTAAATGATCAAACGCACCGCTTCATGAGCTACTCAGATGGACAGCAATTCCAGAGTTCAGATGCAAAAGCCTCTAAGTGACCTTAAATGTTTATACTAATAAGTTATTTCACTTTAAAGGCAATGAAAACAGAACGTACGCACAGGAGCTGTAGAGAAATTCTCATTTCTATTGTTTTTGCTTGTATTGTACAGTTGAAGTCAGAATTATTAGCCCACCTGAATTATAAGCCTCCTAGTATATTTGTTCCCCAATTTCTGTTTAACGGAATGAAGATTGACAGTATATAATATTTGACTACATATTTTTCAAGACGCTACTATTCAGCTTAAAGTGACATTTAACGGCTTAACCAGGTTAATAAGGCAAGTTTGGGTAATTAGGTTTATAACAATATAACAATATTTTATTCTGTAGACAATCTAAAGAAATAGCTTAAGTGGGTTAACAATACTTTAAAATGGTTTAAAACAAGTAATAACTTTTTTTCTAGCCGAAATAAAACAAATAAGACTTTCTCTAGAAGAAAACAAAAAGGGAAATACTGTGAAACAATTCCTTGCTCCGGTAAATATTTGAGAAAGAAAAAAAATCACAGGAGTGCTAATTATTTATTTATTTTATTCATTTTTTACAGTGTAATAATTAAAGACAATTATAAAACTGGCGAAATAATACATCTGAGAACAAATAATAGATTTAAAAGACCAAAAACTGTCTGTTAGATATGTACAAGATGGATTAAATGGCATGTTTTAACTACAATAGAGAGATGAGATCCAGCGCTACATCCGAGATAGACTGGCCGAAGTAAAGCTGCTCTCGGCGGGGGAGATGATGACGAATCTCCCGCTGACAGGCTGGGGGTCAGAGACCGCATTAGCTGAAGCACATTGCTAGATACACGTTATGTTTGTGAATGAACTGGCGATTCGAGTTTAAAACAACTACATTCTCGCTTGAAATACTCTTAAAACTTGATTTTGTGACACAACAGAAGAGTATTTTCAAAATCGTGCGGATTTTCTCCTACGCCATTAGCTTTCGCTAGTGGGGCTGTAATGCATTCTGGAATACCTGTGCTTCGCAAATTTGCACCTCTTAACGCGCCCTCGACAAAAGCGGAGCAAGTACACATCCAGGAACTTTATGTGTACTCGGCACGATGTAAACTTTGAACTGGAACAGTACTTCGCCCATACCTGTCAACATTGGGATGTGAAAATATCCCCCCCACCCTCACCCACTAAAAATTAATTTATTTATTAAAAATACCCCCCCCCCCACCCTCACCCACTAAAAATTAATTAATTAATTAATTAAAAATAGTTCAGAAAATTAACATTACCCTGCTGAAAAATCCAGCTTAAACCAGCCTAAGATGGTTGGCTGGTTTTAGCTGGTCGAGCAGCCTGGTTTTAGAGGGGTTTTGGCCATTTCCAGCCTGGTCTGGTCAGGCTGGAAAATGACCAGCTAAAACGAACTTGACCAGCCTGGTTCAAGGTGGACATAGCTGGTTTTGGCTGGGATCCCAGCCTGGCTAGGCTGGTCAAGCTGATTTTAGCTGGTCATCTCCCGGCCTGACCAGCTAAGACCAGGCTGGAAATAGCTGGAAACCAGCCTGGAAATGGCCAAAACCCCTCTAAAGCCAGGCTGTTTGACCAGCTTAAACCAGCCAACAATCCTAGGCTGGTTTCCGCAGGATTTTTCAGCAGGGATAATAAAGAAATAGAATTATCAAATCTCATTAACCCTTTCTTCACTGTATAACTTACACATTCTGATGAAAGAGCACCGAATGAATCTCATTTATTATGATTTTTCATTTGATTAGATTAAATAACAGAGGTGTCACTTTAAAATACATTATAATAACATTAAAATGAAAGCATTCGACTGCTTTCCTAACTTTTTATGCTCATTTAGGACAAATTAGTTGTGTTTGGAACAAAACCCCACCAAGATTGACATCTTTAGATGTTATTATTATTATTGATTATGTGCATATGTCTGTTCAAACACACTCCCAAAAACCAAACTTTCACTCCACTTCAATACGCATGTACAGAATCCGTTTGGGAAACAGCGTCTATTTATCACTATGGAGCACGTCAGCTGACAGTCACGCACGGATATATGATTTGTTTTGAGGATTGCATAGGAGGAGCGAATGAAAAGGAAAGTGAATCACGCTGTTTTAATATTTATTTCAAAGTGTTTCATCTTTATATAAACTGAAAGCACAGAACGGACTCGCATTTAAGAGCAAGGGGCGGCCCCTGGTGGTTCGGCGGTATGGGTTGGGTATAGGGAGGATCAGCTCATTAATGTTTATTGCCACCCTTCAGAGAAAGACTGAAAATACGGGAGAAATATGGGAAAACACCTTTACGGGATGATAGCGGGATAGAACTGTAAAATACGGGAGAATCCCGGGAAAAACGGGAGGGTTGACAGGTATGACTTCGCCAGTTAATGGCGTTTTACGAGGACACAAGAACTCAAGTACAGACAAGAACGCGTATTGAAAAACAAGGTGAAAATCTAATGACGGACAGCTGCTTCTCACTCAGGACTGTATATGCTAATAAGACAGAGATTGTCACTAATGGGCGGGGCTTTCCCCATCTGATGACACGTACAAAGGGAGAATGCCAATCAAAGTGCTTCCATCGATGTGTGATTATAAGAAATAGAATGAATACGTTTTTGCCATTAGAGGCCAGCTATGTTCACACACTGCAGCCACACAACTGTGCTCAAACCTTAGAACCTTGCATAAAAGGTCTTCTTTAAGGTATAGTTATAGAGCTGGAGGTCTGTTTGAAGTGGAAAGGTTTCAGCAGGAGTCTTCAGATGATTGCGTCGCTAATGTGTTTTCCAGAAGGGTGTTGCATTGACCTCTGCTAGCGGTTGGCCGGTGCGCTTCTGTCACTGACACGACTCTCTCAATCCTGGCATGTTTGTTCTGCTTCTACACTTGTTTGTTTGATCATAAACCTCTTATGCACAGAGCAGGGCCGATCTCATTTCAGATGATTGCTTTATTGCTTTGTAATAAATAGTCTCTTGAGTCTCTGTGGTTTGTGTGTGTGTGTGTGTGTTTTGGCAGTGTTTATGACTGCTGAAGGTGTGTATGTTATATATTTGAGAGTTATTGACCTCATTTCACACTTTTTCCACTGATGCGGTTTATTTAGAAGAGGTCAACCCTTTGTGCTTGCTGATTAATCTGTCATATTAATGACCAACATGTGCACAGTATGCATTTGAAAAAATATTGTGCATTTGTTTCTATATTTAACACTTATAAAATACAGTAATACTGCCAGTGTTGATATAAAATATATGCTTATGTTTGCAAAAAGTAATCTATTTCACAAGTATTTTTTCATTAATCATTTGTATGTTTGTTTATTTGTTTCATTTATTTGTTTGTTTGATTAATTTATTAATTTATTTATTTGCGTATTTGTTTTATTTCTTTTATTTCTTTTTGTTTTATTTCTTTAACCATTTACTTATTTATTTATTTATTTATTTATTTATTTGTTTATTTATTAAATAAATCATTTGTTTGTTTGTTTATTTGTTTTACTTGTCCATTTGATCATTTATTTATTTATTTATTTATTTATTTATTTATTTATTTATTTATTTATTTATTTATTTATTTATT
>CAIGQQ010038338.1:4686158-4703607 GCA_903798035.1 Danio albolineatus
AGTTAGGGCAGGGTTAGGATTATGGGTAGGGTTAGAGCAGGATTAGGACAGGGTTAGCATTAGTGGTAGGGTTAGGGCAGGGGTAGGGCTAGGGCTAGGTATAGGGCAAGGTTGGGGGTTAGGATTAGGGATATGGTTAGGTTAGGGTTGGTGTAGGATTAGTGCAGGGGTAGGTCTAGGGATAGGAAGGGGTTAGGTTAGGGCAGGGTTAGGTTAGGGTTAGGGGTCGGTTGGGGTTAGTGGTGGGGTTAGTGTTGGATTAGGGCAGGGGTAGGGCCAGGGTTAGGGCAGGATCAGGGGTAAGGGTAGGGCAGGGTTAGGTTAGGATTAGGGATATGGTTGGGGTTAGGAATAAAGGTAGAGTCGGGGCAGGGTTCGGATTATGGGTAGGTTTAGGGCAAAATTAGGACAAGGTTAGGATTAGGGGTAGGGTTAGGGCAGGTTTAGGATTATAGGTATGTTTAGGACAGGATTAGAATTAAGGGTAAGGTTAGGGGTAGGGTTTGGGCTATGTTGAGGTTAGGGCATGGTTAGTGATAGGGGTAGTGTTAGGGCCTGGTTGAGGTTAGTGGTAGGTTTAGGTTTAGGATGAGGGGTAGGGTTAGGGCAGGGGTGCTCAACACTGTTCCTGGAGATCTACCTTCATGCAAATTTCAGTTGCAACCCATATCACACACACACCTGCTTGTAATTATTAAGTGCTGGTCAGGTCCTAATTAATTGATCAATGTGTGTTTGATCAGGTTGGATCTGAACTCTGTTTAGGGCATGGTTAGTGTTACAGTAGGGTTAGAGCAGGGTAAGTGTTAGGATTAAGGGTAGGTTGAGGGCAGGGTTGGGATTAGGGCTAGGGTTAAGGACATTTACAAAATGACTTCATGGAACATGATCTTTACTACTTATTTGGATGTTTTGTTGGCATAAAAAATCAATAACTTTGACTCATGCTATGTGTTTTGGCTATTCCTTCTAAACTAGTTTGTGCTCCAGGCTCATATTTCTAACACACTCTTTCCTTGGATCTACAGAACAGCATTTAATCAACTATTTAGTTTGCATTTTCAGTACTGCACCTAACTAACTGTATTTATTGGAGTATAGCACTTTATACTTTATACTCAACACAGATATAAACTAAAAAAAATAAAATAAAAACAGTGTTTGCATGGACTTGAGTTTCAGCAGTAAATCACCTGGTAACTCAGTGATGTCAGCGTTACAAAGGTCATCAGTGATGATTGGATTATCCTTTGTGAGACGGGCATTTCTTTCAGTCCATTCGGTTTCATTTTAAATGCCCACTGATTGGTGACAGATTTATGAGCCGTCCAATGGCTTCATTGGATCGTAAAGGCCTTTGAGCATCATTATAGCATTGACTGGGATTATTTGGCATCTTTAAGAAAGTCATCAGGAGCTCAGCGATGTCTCAGCATGTTTTACTGTGGTGGAAATATTGACCAGAGAGCTTATGGAGAGCGGGTTCAGCTCCTGTACAGAAGGATGTGTTGTGTTGGTGAGTTGATCAGGCTTGGCACTGCACTTAAAGAGATAGTTCACCCAAAAATGAAAATTTGCTTACTATTTACTGGCCCTCAAGTGGTTCCATGAGTTCACACTAAAGAAGAAATAGTTGAAAAACTGTAACCATTGACTTCCATAGTAGGAACAACAAATACTATTGAAGTCAGTGGTTGCAACTTTTTTCAAACTATCTTCTTTTGTGTTTTACAGTTTCAAACAAGCAACTGGGCAGTAAACGATCACAGAATTTTCATATTTTGGGTCAACTCTCCCTTTAAGCACTTTGGTGTTATGTATTTTTATTCACAACTTTAACTGTTATGCAATGTTTGGCGGGTTTAATTATCTTCTGATGAGATTATAAATCACTTAAATCACTTGACTTTGGCAGACTGCTGCCAGTTGGTTATGCAACGTGCTCATTGCACATAAGCTCCTACTTTTATAGCTAGTTCATAGAAGAATAAAACAATACGGTCACTTTATTGGTGCAATTCTTGCTATTATTAAACTAATAACTATGACTTTTAGCTCAATAAACTCCTTTTGAATAGGTTTTTAATAGCTATTAAAGTAGTAGTTGGGTTTGGTTAGGGATTTAGAATAAGATCATGCAGAATATGTGCTTTATAAGTACTAATAGACAGACAATATTGTAATCATAAGCAGGCAAATAAGACACTAGTAAATATTGAGAGTTGATTCTTAAACTAAAGTGTTATCAAAATGATTTCCTAAAGGTTTACATTTATAGCAAAAATTACTGGAATATAGTTTATAAGAAAAAATATATATTTTTAATTGTGATATTTACTGATGGTGATTGTTTTTATTTATTTTCGTGGTGCAAATGATGTCATGCACTGTCTAAAATAATTTAACTATATTTCTCATTGAATTATTACACATAATCTTTTGTTATGACCCTATTAAGGGGATAGTTCACCCAAAAATGTAAACTTACTCAATACTTATTCACCTTTTCAGTGTTTTTTACTAAGCAAAACCAGTAACCATTGACTTCCATAGTAAGTGTTTTTTCCTACAATGGAAGTCAATGGTTACTGGTTTACAGCATTCTTCAAAATCCTTCTTTTGAGTTTAACAGAAGAAAGAAACTACTAAAGGTTTGGAACAATGAAAAGAGGGATTAAATGATGAGAGAATTTTCAGTTTTGCATGAACTATCCTTCCTTTTAGTAACTAATTCACTTTATGAACCATTTTAGGTTATGTTATTTGTTTATTCAGCAACTGTTCGTTTATTGAAAGCGAGTGATGTTTAGAATAGCATGCTACTCTCAGTTCCCTATTTACGCTATATTTGGATAATAAAAATAGAAATGTGTAAAACAATGACCATATGTCACACATGTAGTGTTGTGAGAATATATGACAGCAGTCTAGCATACATTTTAGATGTAGCATTACATTAAAAAGATGATTTTATTATGAGCATAAAGCAATTTGTTCCATTTACAGTCTTAAAAATAAACGTTCTTTCTGGTTTATGTTTACGTTTATGGTTACAATCTGTCAAACTCTTGCAATCCAGGTTCTTTATAGTGAAAAATGGGTTATTTAGATTGTTAAAATGTTCATCACACACACAGAAAGCATTATTCTTTTAGAGCTAAACTTTTATTTATTCATTCATTCATTCCTTCATTTTCTTGTCAGCTCGAGGCTCGAACCAGCGACCTTCTTGCTGTGAGGCGATTGTGCTACCCACTGCGCCACCGTGATGCCCCTGTTTATTTATATTGATTTTTTATTTATTTTGATTTGTGGAAGCCAGGATGCTGCGTCTAAAAAAATCTATTGACATAAAGTCAAGACAACAGATATTTTCATGTTGCTTTAACTTATTTTTTAATTAATTCTAAATTTGCTTAACTTAAATTTTTTTAGTCAGCTTGATTGTTGTAAGTTTGAAAGTTCATTGGATTCATCTAAAAGAATTAAGGCAGTCATTACTCATTACATTACATTCATTACATTACTTGTCATTACTGTAGAAATACCCCTTTATTTTTAAGAGTGAGGATAAATTATGGCCAGATTTGCTCCTCCGATCCATTCAGATCCATGACCCCGCCCTGAAAAGGCACTCCAGCCAATCAGATGCTAGCAAAATAGAGAGAGAGTTTCTGATTGCAGGTTAGAATAAAAAGGCGGGCAGTTTGCTTGAATTTAGTTTTGCTGTCAGCCACAGTCATGCCATTCAGTACTATGTAAAGCAGGCATGTACAAACTCGGTCCTGGAGGGCCGGTGTCCTGCAGATTTTAGCTCCAACTTGACTAAACACACCTGCAAAGATGTTTCTAGAAAGCCTAGTAAGAGCTTGATTAGCTAGCACAGGTGTGTCTGACTGGGGTTGGAACTAAACTTTGCAGGACACCGGCCCTCCAGGACCGAGTTTGGACACCCCTGATGTAGAGTATTTCATGGTGGAAGTTACAGATGAAATACTACATATGGACATTTTTCTGCAGTGAATATTGTTTTGTCGCCATCTAGTGTTAAAATGAACACTTCAATGTAAAACTTTTTGTTTTCAATTTAATGTGTGATGCTTAAAGGGCCAGTTCACACATAAATGAACCTTCTGTCATAATTTAGTCATACTTCAATAGTTCAATACCTGTCTGAGTGTCTTCTGTTGAACACAAAGGATGATATGCTGAATAATGCTGGAAACAGCCATTGATCATCATAGTTTATTTTTTGTTCCTGTGGATGTCAATAGCTGCTTTTCCACCCAACATTCTTCAAAATATCTTTTTTTGTGTGTTTTCAACAGAAGAAATAAATTGCTCATATAATCATTTTTATGTCAGCAATGCTTTTAAGGCATAAAATGAGAACATTAGAGAAATGAGCTAACGCTTCATTTATTTTGGTTTAGTGAAGTAACGTCAGCCGTTTCCCTGGCTGATCTATAAATACTGTGGTGAGTAAGTGTGTGTTCTCCGCATCTGCTGCTATGGTCACTGTGTGTTTGGACACAACTGTTCTCAGATGTCTGTCCTCCACCAGCAGATCTGCTCAATCAGCATCTCAGATCAGATCCACTTATTATGCAGTCAAAAGCAGAAGTGCTGTCATAGTTCTGGGCTGATCTCAGTCTGCTCGTTGACTATGTGTGTGCGCGTCATGTTTATCTGTAAGATGGTTTTTAACTGGAGGCACCATGTCTCAGTGGTGGTCGCCTCACAGTAAGAAGGTTACTGGTTCGAGCATTTTTGTGTGGAGTTTGCATTAGGGTTGGGTTGATAGACCGATGGCCCATAGTTATGACGATGCTAAGCGGGCATTGCAATACTCCGCCCCGCCCCCGTCGCAACAGCAACCCGCTCTCGACAAATTGCCTTAACAGCCCTCCGTCCATACTCCATACCGTCCATACACACACACTGACACAAACTCTGTCATGCGCTCCAGGCAGTCAGTGGGTGCTTTGAGCACAAAACCTCAGAGAGCAGTGCACATCGGACAGTTTATCAAGGATGTTCCGCTGCATCGCGTCCTACATATAGACCATTTCAATGTGGTCATGTCATTGGCCCATGAGCATTTACTTCTTGTTATCAAACTATTTCATAACTGTAACAAGAAGCAATTTAATCACAACTTCATGTTAAAACAGCTATCATAATTAGGGATGCTCCGATCAGGATTTTTGCCACCGATATACCGAGTACCGATTTTTTTGTCATGCTGATCATCCGATACCAATGCCGATTCTGATGCTTCAAGTTTATATAACCGATATGTAAGCTCTCTGATCACCATTAACTTTTTTTCAGATAAAGTAATACTATTGTTGTTGCCTTTGTTACATTTTTGTTACATTTTAACACTATGTGTAATAAAACTATTGTTTTAACAGAGTACTAAATAATCACAAATAAGTATTTATTATACAGTGAATATTTTAATATGCTTTTACAATGGGGTTAATGCATAACACTATGCACATCAGGATACTGAATTAGAGACAAAAATAATAAAAAAGAATAGAGCAGGCTGATGCAACCCACAAGGTTTATTTAAACATTGTCCAGTAGTACAGTGAACGGTGAAGGACAAAATAAACATTTCACCCCCTAAAATGGAGAAGTCTGATTTAACTTAAACATTGTCCAATACAAGCCTGAGCAGGACAAAAAAAAAAAAAAAAAAAAAAAAAATATTTTACGTATATAAATGACCAAATTTGAGTAGTTTGATGCAATTCATTAGATTTAATTAAATCAATTGTGATCGGTTCGAAAGATCGGCCAAGTTAACGAGTACCAATCGAGTCATAAAATGTGATTATCGGCCGATACCGATCCTCGGCCGATCGATCGGAGCATCCCTAATCATAACATTATTGTAATGAAGTTACAGCCACCTGGCCACCGGGAAAAAAGAGGTGGAGAACTGACAAAGTTTTCAATAATTTTAATAATAAAATAAAACAAACGGATGGCAGCTCCTCACGGATACTGCTATCAAACTAAAAGCAAAAGTAAAACAATATGTCCGGGCCCGGTCCTCTCTCGTCCTCCTCTGCCATTGTTCCTACTCTTAATAGTCCAGAGCTTCTTCCGTGGGACTCGAGGCAGCTGTGCGCCAAAGGTGTTTCTCATGTGTGACAATTATTCATCAATATGTGGGTCTTTTTGAATTATCGGAAGCTATAGAAATGAAAAATGTAAAACAGGAAATGCATTGGGACCATTGTTATTGTTACAACGTTCAAAATGGTCTATAGTTGTTAAATGTGAGATTTAATTAATCTTGTCTCTATCTAACGACTCTTCGGTCTTTCGAATCTATCAGGTAACGCGTCATAGCGTCAGTACACTGCTTCAATCTTTCGCTTTCACGCTTGTACTTACTAAACCTCAGCGAAAATCTCAGATACTGTTGGTTGTGCTCCGTTTTTACCAACTAAGCTTGTTAACGCCATTATAACGACTGATTATAACGAGTCCTGCGGAAAAAGTGATTGATTGTGTAACTTATCTTTATTTATTTATGATTTGGTTTTGGGTAGGGCCATACAGAACTTGCGGACATTTTTTGCTATTTCTGCGGATTTCTGCGGAATGATTTTGGGCGTATCATAACTACCTTAATACAGTATATGAAATAAAAATGTAACTTTTATTTAATGTTCACAACGCATATCCAATTAGATCCACTTTATTTGGTAAACAAAGCAAGCCTCTCGTATAAAATATCTACTAAAAGACAAAAAATAGTACTTTACAAACTGTATTGTAAATAAATCATATGAATATTTTTATATTAGTCAATAATATTACTGAAATTAATTTAAAAAACTGAATAAATATAAATTTACACACAAGTAAATAAACAGAATCAATGATGGACTGAAAATCTGCAGAATTCTGCGCGCGCAGATTCCGTGTGGGCCTAGTCGTGGGTAAAACAAAGACCATGCGGGGCAGGTATTGAAACGGTAGGCTACAAATAATTCATTCGTTATGAACTAATTAATTATTCAGAAATAATTGATTCACGATGCCATCGTCCGTTGTGATGTTTCACATTAGACAATCATGTCATGATAATTATGAAAGCCTCTTGAACCTTTCTGTATTATTATTATTATTATTATTATTATTATTATTATTATACACGATGGCTTAGTGGTTACCACTGTCGC
This sequence comes from Danio albolineatus, assembly GCA_903798035.1. Taxonomy (NCBI): domain Eukaryota; kingdom Metazoa; phylum Chordata; class Actinopteri; order Cypriniformes; family Danionidae; genus Danio; species Danio albolineatus. Next base: position 4,693,367 of record CAIGQQ010038338.1, read on the forward strand.
CTTACAGCAAGATGGACTCTGAGTCCCAGCTGGGTCAGTTGGCGTTTCTGTGTGGAGTTTGCATGTTCTCCCCATGTTCACGTGGGTTTCCTCTGGGTGCTCCGTTCGCCCACATGCACTATAGGTGGATTGAACAAAATAAATTGGCCATAGTGTGAGTGTGATAGTGTATGGGTGTTTCCCAGTACTGGGTTGCAGCTGAAAGGGCATCCGCTGTGTAAATCATAGGCCGGAATAGTTGGCGGTTCATTCCTAATAAATAAGGGACTAAGCCGAAGGAAAACGAGCGAATGGATGGATATTGTTTGGACTAACTTGATGAGGTCTGTGATGTGGTGTCACGACGGGCTTCTGAAGTGATTTATCCTGATTCTAGAGGGGCTTTGAGTGAGTCTGCAGATTTGCTTGGCAGGTCTTTCTGTTTTCCACACACTCGCCTCATGTCATGCAGAGGCTCTGACAGGTTATTTTCGATCTCTCAGCTGTTGCTTGTTGTGAATCTCCAGCTAAAGGGAGATTTCCTCAGATCCAGCGCTGACCGTGACGGCATCACAGATCTAGATGAGCGCAGACGCTAATGAGGCATCTGGTTTCTCAAGTACAGAATCAATGCTCTCTGCTTTCAAGAATGATGATCCAAACACGTCATCAAAAGAAAGAAAAAGGGACTCCTAGAGGCAGAAGCGGAGCTCAGGTGTGTGTGTGTGTGTGTGTGTGAGTGTGTGTTCTCCTGTTGGGAAGGACAGGGTGGGTGTGTGTGTGATTCAGGTGGATCAAAGCAGATGGAGGATTCAGCATTCCTCTCTCTCTACACGCTCATACATGTAACACACACACACACACACACACATGCACACACACACACACACACATTCGTGCGTACACACAAGCAGCTCACACACTCATTCACAAACGCAGCACACAAATGCAACACTCACACAAACACTTACAAATACACACGCACACACACTTAACCATACACATGCAATCACATATCCAACACATATATGCACATACACACACTCACACATACTCTCTCACACACAACCTCAAGCACATAAAAGCGCTCTCATGCACACATGTACGCACACACACACACACATGCAACACACACACATACACATACAAACACTCATTCACACATACACCCTCATACACACACATGCAGTACACTCACATGCACACATACCAACACACACATTAACATACACACACACACACACAAACATACGTACTGTACATGCACACACACAGTCACAAAAGCACTTTCACGCTTACATTCACACACTCACTTACAGACATACACACACACAAGCACTTTCACACAGACATGCACACACACTTACCCAAACACACACTCACACACGCACAGAAATACCCAAACACACACTCAAACACAAACAAACACTTTCACGAAGACTTGCACGCGCACACACATACCTAAACACACACACAAACACACACAGAAATACCCAAACACACACACAAACACTTTCATGCAGACTTGCACACACACATACCCAAACACACATACGGGCAAGCACTTTCACGCAGATATGCATACACATACACCAAACGCACACACACTCAGGATGGGAGTGGGAGGTTCTCCTCATCTAATGTGGTTTGGTCACACCTGAATGAGGAATGTGAGGAGTTATCAGTGTTCTTCTAACATCAGTCTCATTAGAGAGAAGTCTGAATGGTTTGATGTAATCATGTGACATGTTGCTTCTCTACACCATCAGCTGCCTGGTCTCCAAGGGATTATTCATTGCTTCATATTTTAATTGTGCTGTATTTTAAAATAGTAATAATTTTTGTTCTGTTCATAGACGCAAAGAATGCAAAATGATGGAATGAAATTATTAAACACACGCACACACACAGATTGTAGCTTATTTATTCATAAATGTTCCTTTAGCTTAGTTCCTTATTAAAAAAGGAGTCGCCATAGCGGAATGAACTATTTCAGCATATGTTTAACGCAGCGAATGTCCTTCCAGCTGCAACCCAGTACTGGAAAACACCTATACATTCTCACATTCACACACAAACTCACACACTACTGGCAATTTAGTTCATCCAATTCACCTGTAGCGCATGTCTTTGGACTGTGTGTGAAACTGGAGCACCCGGAGGAATCCTACGCCAACACGAGGAGAACATGCAAACTCCCAACCCAGGCTCATTACTGATACATACCCCTGTAAACATTTCTAGAGAGTGCCAAATATGTCCTAGGAGGTACATTTTTTTGCAGTTTTTGTTTTTGCGTGTCCATCATGGACGCTTTTTCAAATCTCAAATGTCTCTTGCGAGTGCCTTTTGCGTCTGCTGTTTTCGTGTAAATTCACCAGAGGCTGCTGTCGACTGACTGACTGACTGACTGACCGACTGATCCCCTGCCCCCCCCACCTTCCCTTAACCCAGGGCTTAACTTGTGCCGGAACACCCAGTACCTTTGGAATAAGATCTCATTTTACTACCCTGCTCCCCCTCCTCAACTGCACTCCTCCCCCGTCCCCTGTTCACTTTTACTTTCTTCCGCGATTCCCCAGCCCTTTGCTCTTCATTTTCGTCCATGACACCCCTCCACCATACACCACCAACCCCCACCAACCCCACCAATCAATTTGTGCCTGAACACCCGGTACCTCTGAAACGTGATCCGGCACCTCATTTTACCGATCCCCCTCCTCAACCACCCTCCTCCCCCGTCCGCTGTTCACTTTTACTTTCTTCCGAGACTCCCCAACCCTCCGCTCTTCATTTTCGTCCGTGACCTCACCCTCAAAATACACCATCAACCACCACCAACCCCACCAACCAATTTGTGCCGGAACACCCAGTACCTCTAAAATCTGATCCAGCACCTCATTTTACTGATCCCCCTCCTCAACCGCACTCCTCCCCCCTCCCCCGTCCCCTGTTCACTTTTACTTTCTTCCACGACTCCCCTCCACCATACACCGCCAAAGCCCTCGCCTGATTTTTACCACGTTTTCAGATCTTACCACATTCTCACCCTGTTATTTGTTTAGTTTATTTGTTTGCTTTTGGCAACCGTTGTTCGCCGAACTCGAACCTCATCATCACGGCTCTCTTTGCGTCTTAAGTCTGCTGACGTACGCAGCGAGCTACTGGGCAAACTGGTAACAGCAGAAAAGCCATCCACATTGAGGAAAGTGGTCAGCCGGTACCGCGAAACAATACCGAAGCTATTGTCACCGCCATACTGCCCCGTAGCGTTCGTTTTAAAGACGAAATGCAGCCATACGTAGCTCTGGCTCCGTACTCCAGAAATGTATACAGGGGTACGTTTTTACAATGAGCCTGTGTTGCAGACTCCACAAAAGAAGTGCCAACTGGCCCAGCCAGGACTCAAATCAACGACCTACTTTCTGTCAGGCGACAGTGCTAACCACTGAGCCACCGTGCCGCCGATTGTATCTTAATGACCACCAAAAAAAAGTGTGTTAAAAGACCCACTAGTACATACAAACATATTTACAGTACACTGTAAAAAATGTAGAATTCACCTTGAAGAGGTGTGCACTCAGAAGTGTGTGTGTATGTGGGTGCGTGTGTGTGTATGTGGGTGTGTACTGTATATGATGTTAATAGATGAATTCTTGATATTGATTCAAAAAGTCCATCATGCTCGGCCCTGCCCGCCTGAAGTGATCCCGTCTAGTGCAGACTTGACTTCTGGAATAAAGCCTTGCAGATTTATCCCGGGATCAGCCATCATTTCCACAGTTTATGTGTTCATTCATGTGGGTGTGATCAAGACTATCCAGCCTGATCTAACCAGGAAGCATCACTATTTTAAGTTTTGTCAGTTTAGTGGCTAATTTGTACAAACTCAGTTCAGTCATATGTAAATATATGATTTTTAAAAGTAGGCCTGGCCAGAAACCCCACCCCTAAACCCAACCGTCATTGGGTGATGAGCAAATCATGCAAAATTACCCACTAAATCAAAAAGTTGCGAATTGCCATGTGATAGCGTTGGAATATCACACGTCTCAAACACATATGTATTAGTTTAACAGCATGTGAAGTTGTATCTTGTGGCGAGTAATTTGTATCTTTTATATAGTGTGTTTTAGAAGCATCATGGCCCTCTTTACACTGTCAGGTCTTGATGCCCAATTCTGATTTGTTTGCCTGTCTGTTTACACGTTATTTTAACTGTGACCCATATCCGATTCATGTGTTCACACTTGCCATACAATTTACGATGTTGCACATGCGTAAGTATGGGTTCTAGCATCTGTGCCATACTAGCCACGATAGAAGAAATTGTCTTGATTTAAAGAGCCCATATTATGGATTTTTGAAAATGACCTTCCATGCAGTGTGTTACACAGCTCTAAGTAAAGTGAAATGTCCAGCTAAGGCTTAAATCTGAAAGTGCAAAGTGTTTAAAACGATTGATTCATATATAAAAGAGTCGACTCGTTGTTTAAATGAATTGTTATTAGAACGAGTCTTTAGCCGTTTCGGCTTGACGTCAACGCGAAACATAATAGTTGCGCGCGCAGACCCGGGAAAATTGAACTGCCCGGCCCCGCCCACAGACAGGAGGAAAAGTGGAAGACAACAAGCACTGTATTGCAGTAAGTGTTGTAGCATAACCAGCGGGACAGCAGTGACGTGTGATCTGAGTAATATCTAAGTAAATCTTTATACTGTTTGATGGCAGTATAAAGATTTAGAGAGAAGTTATTGACAGCTTTGGTAGTATTGGTTTTCGCGTTTTGCTCTTTGTAGACGGTCCCTAAGGACCGGTCTCTCTGCCGCCTGCGCACAGTTTAATATAATGCGTCCAGCGCGTAGGCAAAGCTCATTTTTAGGAAAATAAGGTTGTAGGTGATTGTATACATTGCGACGGTTGAAAAGAGGTGCTATTTGTGTAGGAACAATGTTTCGGTCATGAGTTATTGATCCGGAAAACACGACTGCTGCTAACTTTACTGAACTAATCGGCATTCCGGTTAAATCATGTCCCGTAGACGCTATGCTCTGAAGTGCGAGGGAAAAGCTGTGTTATTTTCCCTACCTGGAAATCTCTTTTCCCTACCTGGGGTGGTTGAGGTTTTTTCGTAAAATACCTGAGAATTACATCCCCAACACGGTGCTGTATTCACGTCATCTCTCTGAAGAGAGCTACACCGATCTACCAGCTTACAAGGTGGGATTTGTTGCACGGTTGTTGTTAAAGGATGGATCAATACCCAGTTTATTTGGACCAGCATGTTCTTCCAGTCGTGTTGACTGTAACAAGGTAAATATGGATGTAGTTGTCTGTATTGTGTTTGCTCCGTGCAGCATGTAGCGGTAGCCATTTAGCTTACTGCCGAATGTAACTATTTGTTGGCTTACAATAGTCCATGAAGTGATAATTATTACTGAATGTTTGTTGTTATGATGAAGAATTTAGCAATACGCTGTTGTACAACTGCAGTGATCCGTTTTCAATATGTTCTGGCATTGGGCTGCTGACACGTAAAGGACATGACGTGGTGACGTGACGTGGTAGCGTCACGGAAAGGAGGTGCTTGGGGAAAAAGACTCGCTCAGACGATTCATATGGGAGTCGGTGGGAAAATGAGGTAAAAATAAATAGATATTATAAGACATCGAAAGTGTTTTTTAACCTTGCATACATATCATCCTGTTGTTTGGGACTTCAAAAAGTGAAATTTAACCGTTCTCAACCCACCATATGGGCTCTTTAACTCTGCAAAATATGCGGAGTTTGCCCCACTTTAAAATGATTTTAAGGCGACCCTTAAAAATTACTTCCATCTTTTTAAGGAATACTGCAGTTTTAGTTAACTTCTAAAAAGTGCAGTTTTTTTTGGACATGAAAGTACAGTATATTGCAGTATTACTGCAGTTCAACTGAAGTACTACAATACAACCAACTGCAGTGCATCTACTGCAATACACCTGAAGTTCCACTACACTCTCAGAAATAAAGGTACAGGAGCTGTCACTGGGGCGGTACCTTTTCAAAAGATACAGATTTGTACCCAAAGAGTCCACAGTGGTACCTCAAAGGTGCATATTAGTGCCCAAATGTACCTAAAAAGTACCTTTGAGGTACCATTAAGGACCCTTCAGGTACAAAAATGTACCTTTTGAAAGGGTACCGCCCCAGTGACAGCTCCTTTACCTTTATTTCTGAGAGTGTACAGTACAAATGCAGTAAAACTACCTGTACTGCAATTTAACTGAATTACAAATACAGTACAACAGCAGTACAACTACTACAATCGTACTGAAGTACTACATACACTATAATGCAGTACAACTACTGCAATGCAACTGAAGTACTACTATAGTACAACTGCAGTACAACTACTACTCTTCCTGTTCGTTGGACGACGGTTTCCAAATGAGGTTTCAGTACTTTAGTTGTATTGCTGAAGGACTGCCACAATATATTTTATTGCACTTAATATAACTAACTACAGAAATACATCTACAATACTGATACATAATAAAACTAAAGTGCACTTTTAATACTTATGTAGGGCCGTCATTGCAGCTTGCGCCTATAGTTTGTATATGGTGTCCTCCATTGACTCCCCACAGGGCAAGAAGGCAGGTAACTTCAGCCGTTGACCACTAACCACTTTCTACATCCATGTTTCCTCTGTTTTTGTTGTTTACTGCGTCGGCGCTCTTCCTTCTATGTCATTAAACCGAGGAAAAGTACCACACCGTCGCAAGTTTAATGATGTACAAAACAGAACGCCTCTGTAAATCCGATCTGCCTGTTTACATGATGTCGCATCAATGTCGCATTGTCACATTTCTGATTTATATCAGATTTATTTCCACATATGAAGGAGGCCTGAGAGCGATCTCTGAATATCCGGATGTATGTGTTTATTTCGTGTTTACACGGTCATAGAACAGATCCGATCTGTGTCAGAGATTGAGTTTAGAATTTTAAATGTGTTCATGCAATCAGCGGTATATTTGTGCCTTACAAAGGGTCAATGGATTTAAGTACCAACTCTCACTATTAACTAGTGGTTTATTCCCTTACTACTATTAAGGTGTTGTCTTTTTATTAGTATTTAGGGTGGCATGGTGGCTCAGTGGTTAGCATTATCACTTTACAGCAAGAAGGACACTGGTTCAAGTCCCAGCTTGGCCAGTTGGTATTTCTGTGTGGAGTTTGCATGTTCTCCCCGTGGTTGCGTGGGTTTCCTCCGGGTGCTCTGGTTTCCCTCACAGTCCAAAGTATGCGCTATAGGTGAATTGGATGAACTAAATAAGCTGTAGTGTATGTGTGTGTGCGAGAATGTGAGAGTGTGAGGGTGTTTCCCAGTACTGGGTCGCAGCTGGAAGGGCATCCCTTGTGTAAAACATATGCCAGAATAGTTGGCAGTTGATTCCACTGTGTTGACCCCTGATAAATAAGGCACTAAGCCGAAGGAAAATAAATGAATTTACAAATACATTTCAAATATACAGTATATTAGAAAAATGCTTTCACTTTCTATTTTTTACCAAAGTAATACATGCTTGAATAACTTCGCCTAATTCAAAACATGATTCGTTTTTTAAGCTGCTTCATTTGAAATATCTTGAATCTCTCACTGTCGATAAGCAGTTCTGAATATTGTTTTTTAGCGCCACACCTTCATACCTTCTCCTGTATCAACAGACATTTAGACGTCTATAAAACGCAGGCGTCAGCTTCCACATCCGCTATTGAGGGAATATGGCAGATATATCGTAAAACAAACACGCTCAGGTTCAGACTGTTAGATTTACCGGCGAGCCTGAACATGTGATGCAATGAGAGTTTACTGTGCGGGTATGTTCACTTAATGATGATAAACACTCGGCCCTCATATAATATTCTCGTCATGTCTTTATTAAAGCTTCTGCATCAACTTTTGCATCTACAAATATTTTTCCCCTGCGCACATGTACAGTTGAAGACGAAATCACTAGCCCTATTTTGATTATTTGAAAAATATTACCCATTTCACTAGCATAGACCATGCCACACTTTGAGCTAGACTTTACTGTAGGGATGTAGGGATGAAAGGGATGGTAAAAGAACAGTGGGATGAAGGGGAGTAAGAGGTTGACTGGTGAAAAGGCGGGTAGGTTGATCAGGTGTCCTACTATGCCTAGAGACTCAGAGTGGGGGTACTGTCTCTTGTGATATTTTGGCAGAGCGATTGGACCCCCCGATTCAACCTACATGTAGGTGTGAAGAAGGTTATAGGATTGTGAATGGGAAGTGAGGAAATAGAGCGAGGACGGGTGGGTTCAAAGAGAACGAGAAGAACAGTGCTGGAGGGATGGTCTTCCTTAAACAAGTTTAAGGGAGTAGGTGATTGGTTAAGGAGACAAAGTGAGGCGTGGTTCCGCCGCCGAACCTTTGTTAACAAATTAACCCCGTATGCATTTTATGTGTTTATGCATCAGTGATTACTAATTTCTAGTAACTGATTTCTTTTGTCTTTACCATGATGACAGTACATCATATTTTTAGTTTAAAGTGACATTACTTAAGTGTCATTATCTTTGTTTCATTTTGAGCATTATAAACTCTGGATGATGGATAATAAAGCCCAGAGTGTCTTCTTTCCGAAGATACATGAACTGTGAATGTAGACTAAATCATTCAGCATCTGTTAATGTTTTAGTTTGGGATGGTAAGTTTTGAGAAAATGCCTCTAACGGTGAGGGAAAGGAGGACACTGATATAGTCTCGGAAAACATTTTACAGAAATCTCATTTTGCATGATATTTAAATGAAATTTGAAATATAAACTCATGAAACACTTGGCTTTCATGTCATATTTTTTCTAGGACATTACATTAATGTTTTCCTGTGTTTTTATATGGAAAAACAAATATTGAACACAATAAAAAAAAATCCTCATGATTCATAATGTATAACTTTTTATATTTTTGAGCATGACTTGTTAAGCCCAAAGTGTATTCTTTACAATGATACCTAGTTTGTGTTTGTAGCTTACTGGAGTCAGGAACGGTTACTATTTAAAGTTAGGTAGGTGTAAATCCCCAAAAGTGAGTGCTGGGTAACAGTTTAAAGGCTTAACTGGGTTAATTAGGCAAGATTAGGAATTGGACAATAGAAAATTGGACAGTAGTAGATTGGAAAAACGTTGCCTGGTCTGATGAGTCTCGATTTCTGCTGCGACATTCGAATGGTAGGGTCAGAATTTGGCGTCACCAACATGAAAGCATGGATCATCCTGCCTTGTATTAACTGTTCAGGCTGGTGGTGGTGGTTTAATGGTGTGGGGAATATTTTCTTGGCACACTTTGGGCCCATTAGTGCCAATTGAGCATCGTGTCAACGCCACAGTATTGTTGCTGACAATGTCCATCCCTTTATGACCACAGTGTACCCATCTTCTGATGGCTACTTCCAGCAGGATAACGCGTTATGTCAAAGCTCGAATCATCTCAGACTGGTTTCTTGAACTTGACAATGAGTTCACTGTACTCAAATGGCCGCCACAGTCACCAGATCTCAATCCAATAGAGCAGCTTTGGGATGTGGTGGAACGGGAGATTCACACCATGGACAAATCTGCAGCAACTGCGTGATGCTATCAGGTCAATATGGACCAAAATCTCCGATTAATATTTCCAGTACCTTGTTGGATCTCTGCCATGAAGGATTAAGGCAGTTCTGAAGGCAAAGAGGGGTCCAACCCGGTACTAGTATAGTGTACATATAAATATAATAGTGTATATATAAATATAAATATGAATATAAATATGAACCAGCATATGTTTTACGCAGCGGATGCCCCTGGTGGTCCAAAATGTGGTCCAACCCGGTACTAGTGTAGTGTACCTAATAAAGTGGCCGGTGAGTTTGTATATGTGTTTGTAAGAGAGAGTGCCTGTGTGTGTGTGTGTGTGTGTGTGTGTGTGTGTGTGTGTGTGTGTGTGTGCATGCGTGTTTGAGTGCGTGTGTTTATGTGAGAAAGTGTGTGTGTTTTTGTGTGTAAGAGAAAGTATGTGTGTGTGTGAGTGCATGTGTTTTTATGTGAGCATGTTTGTGTGAAAGAGTGTGTGTTTGCTTGTTTGTGTGTATATGTGTGTGTGAATGTGTGACTGAATGACAGTGTGTGTGTGTCTGCGTGTGTTTTTTTAATGAGTGTATTTGTGTGTGAGAGAGAGTGTATGTGTGAGCGTGCATGTTTGTGTATGTGTGT
>CAIGQQ010038338.1:4703617-4714491 GCA_903798035.1 Danio albolineatus
CAATTAATCTGTTGTGCTGATTCTGTAGTTTCTATGGTAACACAACAACTTTAGTAAATTTATTGTGATTCTATTGTTGCTATGGTAATATGATTAGTAAAATATTAGAATGAATCAGTTGTGGTGATTATACAGTTGCTATGGTAGCACAACGACTTTAGCAAAGAGCTTGAAATATTCTGTTAAAGTAATTTATAGTTGCTATGGTAGCGCAACGACTATAGTAAAGTACTTGGAATAAGCTGTTGTGGTGATTCTGTAGTTGCTATGGTAACAGAACGACTATAGTAAAGTACTTGAATAAATCTGCTGTAGTAGTTCTATGGTTGCTATGGTAACACAATTACTATAGCAAATTGCTTGACTTAATCTGTTGTGGTGGTTCTATGGTTTCTATGGTCAAACAATGACTATAGTAAAGTGCCTGAATTAATCTGTTGTGGTGATTCTATAGTTGCTATAGTAACAGAACAACTATAGCAAAGTACTTGAATTAGTCTGTTGTAGTAGTTCTATAGTTGTCATGGTAACAATTACTATAGTAAATTGCTTGACTTAATCTGTTGTGGTGGTTCTATGGTTGCTACGGTCACACAATGACTATAGTAAAGTGCCTGAATTAATCCGTTGTGGCGACTCTATAGTTGCTATGGTAACAGAATGACTATAATAAAGTTCTTGAATGAATCTGTCGTGATAATTATAAAGTTGCTATGGTAACACAAAGACTATAGCAAAGTACTTGAATGAATCTCTTGTGGTGATTCTGTGGTTGCTATGGTAACACAACAACTATAATAAAGTACTGGAATTATTCTGTTGTGGTGAGTCTATAGTTGCTATAGTAACAAAAGAACTATAGTAAAATACTTGAATTAATCTGTTGTCGTGGTTGTTGCTATGGTAACACAACAACTACAGTAATAGAAGCAAATGACTCAATACTGTAGTTTACTATTGTTAGCCACCATGGTAGTGGTTTATTTTCCATACACACTTTGTTAATTATAGATTCGTCAGATTCTTCGTTCATAAACATACAAATATAGAAAAAATATAGAGAAATATAGAAAAATATAGAGAAATACAGAAATACAAAACATCTGATCAGCATGTCAGCATATTTTAAAAGAAGGTACCCGAGAGGCTGACCATAATATTAATATGCATTTCTCTGGTAAATAATCCAAAATTAAAAATAGATGCATAGCCTGAAGATTGCCTATCATATCTGATCTTCTCCACACAGGTTATAAATCTGCACACAGATCATTTGTTTACCATTATGTAGCAAATGCTGTACTTTGAACACTAGCTTTAAGGTTATGTTAAAGGGACAGTTCACCCCAAATATAAAAATGTCCTGTTATTTTACTCACCCACGGGTCATCGATGACGTAGGTGGCCTTTTCTCCCAAGTAGAACACTAAAGAAGATTTTGAGCCTGATCTCTGCGCATGTGCTAATGTAGTCCTCTGATTGCAGTCCGGCCAGGCTGTGGAATAAAGCTAACAATATTGTAAATGATGTTCAATTTACTACACAGACCGATCGTTTCACTTTACAAGTAGGGATGGGCGATACCAATATTTTTGTTTCCGATCCGATACCAAGTATTTTAAGACAAGTATCATCGATATCGATACTTAAACCGATCAATATGTCAATGAAATATTTTATAGTTATTTAAAAAAAAATGTTTAGCACCTTTATTATTATCATTATTATTATTAATATTATTATTATTATTAATAAATAAAACACATAATTCCTTATTACATGTATTAAAATTACAGAACTAAACAGCACATAATGAAAAAAAACACCCCACAACTAAATTTCTTCACCTTATTTAAAGGTCCGAGCAGCAGAACTTTGGATTGAATCTTAAAGTTAAGTTGCAATGTTGTTAATTTGTGCTTTCTGATTTTAATCAGTTTCCAGGTTTTTGTGAAGGAACAACAGAATGTACTTTTTTCCCGTTTAGCTTATTACTTTTACGATAACTCCAGATTATACTTCGTTTACGTTCAGCCATGTCGACAGCTCCGCTCTTGAGTTTTATAACCCGCGCTGGTTGTGTGTGGTGTCTGTACCACTGTGTCGTGAGATTACACTGACCTATTAGCGGGGAGACAGGGGAAGAATATTATTCCCATTCGTGTTCCTATTTAAGTACATATTTATATAATATGCGGCCCTATATGCGTATTTTAAAATCTCTGATCTCTCAGTTAAATAAAAAAACCCCAGAAAAGATCGATACTTTTACTTAAGGATCGATCCTTTTGATACATTCCCAGTATCGAAAATATCGATACTTCAGGATCGATCTGCCTGTTCCTATTTACAAGACCTCAGTGTGTCATCAGGAGCCATGGCTATTGATTTGGATTTGTTTGTATGTGTTAATTTTTCATCTACAAAGTCTATACCAATTCATTCCCATTGTATAAATCACAAAGGACCACGGATTAAGCTCATTTTTTTCTTTAAAGTTCTACTAAATAACAAAAGTCACCTACATCTTGAATGACCTGCGGGTGAGTAAATGAACAGGAAATGTTCATTTTTGGGTGAACTATCCCTTTAAATTAGATGGCCCTACAGCTGCTCTGTATGTAAAACATTAAACATTACCTACAAGACAACTGATTTACCATGTAACCACATGTTTTCTTAGAAACTCTTTGACTGCTCGTGAGATCGCGTTACACAGTAACTACATATATTGTTCTGGAAATGTAAGGTATGGTTGGAATTACATGTTTACTAGGGTTAAAGCTGCGGCTGTAGGGGTTAAAGTTTAGACTCTTGGGTTTGCTTTATGCTCAAGATTATAGTTAACAACCACATCAAGTCCTTTAAATGTATGTCCAGATTTAGCGTGTGCACCAAATTAACTTTGTAAAAGTGATTTATATATTAAATGTTTTGAATATCATAAATTTTCATATGAGTGTTCTGGGTACATCAAATGATTATTGTTGTATAAACTATTTTTTTAAATCTGTCTAGTTGTTATTTAAGTAAAAATTAAACCATGTAGGTTAATCTGCTGGAAAAAGTAAGTTTTTTTTTTGTTTTTTTCTTCAATTAAAATTAGAATCTGTTTCTGCATTTGGAGTTGCTCCTTCTTTTGTTGATGTCAGTTTTAAGCTTCGACCTCAATATTCATAGCCACGCCCATCTTATCATTAGTTTGCTAAGAGGGAATGATGCACAAAAGAAAGCCCCACCCCCTAATTAATATTCTGTTTCAGTAGGAGGTACATCAACATACTGAAATAAAAGTCTCAGCAACTTCCGGATCACACAGACTTTAATATGAATCTCCTTTTAAAGGGTGACTCCTGTAAATAATGGTAAAATTATATGACTCAATTCCTTTTTTTGTGTGTTTGATGCAAGTTTGTTTATTAAATAGTGGTTTAACCTTTTGACAGGCATCATAACCGGCTGGTTGACCTTTTATCCATAGGCTATCGTTATTATTTAAATTGCTTATTACTATTTATCAGCGTTGTGTCGGTATATTATCCAATCGAAGCGTGGGCCCAAAATTTTATTTTCAAGGAGTGCTCATTGAATAGGGTTAAGTGTGATAAACTTTGTATGTCTTTCTTGAGCAGTTAGTATGAGACAGCAGTATGTATCATGTTGTGTTGTGTTGTGTTTAAAGGGCCAGTTCACCCAAAAATTAAAATTCTGTTATCCTAAACTTGTTCCAAACCTGTTTGAGTTCTTTTCTTCTGTTGAACCGAAAAGAGGATATACACTACCTGACAAAAGTCTTGCCGTCGACTCAAGTTGTAAGAGCAACAAATAGTAACTTGACTTCTGGTTGATCATTTGAAGGTAGATTTTTCTGATGAATAATCTGTTGAACTACATCCTAATCATCACAAATACTGCAGACGACCTATCGGAACCCGTATGGAGCCAAGATTCTCACATAAATCAGTCAAGTTTGGTGAAGGAAAAATCATGGTTTGGGGTTACATTCAGTATGGGGCCGTGTGAGAGATCTGCAAAGTGGATGGCAACATCAACAGCCTGAGGTATCAAGACATTTGTGTTGCCCATTACATTACAAACCACAGGAGAGGGCAAATTCTCCAGCAGGATAGCGCTCCTTCTCATACTTCAGCCTCTACATCAAAGTTCCTGAAAGCAAAGAAGGCTCCAGGATTGGCCAGCCCAGTCACCAGACATGAACATTATTAAGGATGTCTGGGGTAAGATTAATGAGGCATTGAAGATAATTCCAAAGAATCTTGATGAATTCTGGGAGTCCTGCAAGAATGCTTTCTTTGCCATTCCAGATGACTTCATTAATAAGTTTTTTTCAAATTTGAGTCATTGCAGAGATGTATGGATGCAGTCCTGCAAGCTCATGGCAGTCATACACAATATTAATTCTGTTTCCACTGCAGCATGACTTTCTATTCTATAATGTACATTATTTCTGTTAAGTGACAAGACTCTTGTCTAAGCAAAGTCAGACCTTACTGTCCTAATTAAATAATTAAAAATCAAGGCATGATTATATTCTTATTTTGGTAAAACAAACTTAATCTAGAGGCCTTTGCCTTTCACATAAGCCACTTCTGACACCAAATGATCAACTAGAAGTCAAGTTATTATTCGTTGTTCCTAAAACATGGATAGACGACTAGACTTTTATCAGGTAGTGTACTGAAGAGTGCTGAAAAAAAAAAACAGCCACTGACTTCCATATTATTATTAATTCGTACTATGGATGTTGATGTCTGCTTTTTTCCAGCATTCTTCAGAGTATCTTGTTTTGCGTTCAACAGAACAAAGAAAAGTTTAAATGGGTGAACTGTCCCTTTAACTCTCCTGAATGAACATGACTGCTCGGGCTGAGCTGAAGGTGTGTCTGTACTGTTGGTTGTGAGTAATGAACACTCAGGATTAAAGCCATTCTTCCCTAATGCTGAAATTCCCCAGCCCGAGGCCTCGTGATTTTCTTCTCTCCAACCCTGCGCTCTGTCTTTCTTGACAATAGATCTGTCTAGACACCTCCTGCAGTCATTAGTCTCCAGCTTCACCCAGAGATCTCCTTTCTCATGCCTCACCAGGTGTGGTTCGGTAGTTTGGTTGGCATTTCTACACAGAGGACTCGTTTAAAGGGAACGTAACATGCTCACCTTGCCCAGTCTCATAGTAATCCTACAGTATAAGTGCCCTGCATCCATATTTTCTCCAGAAAGCCTTCATCAATTAATTCTCCTTCAGCTTAGTCCTTTATTTATCAAGGGTCACCACAGCAGAATGAACTATTCCAGCATACACAGCTTTATGCAGCGGATGCCCTTCCAGCCGTAACCCAGCACTGGGAAACACCCATACACTCATATTCACGCACACACTCACACGCTACGGCCAATTTAGTTGACCCAATTCACCTATAGCACATATGTTGGAACTGTGGAAGACACCGGAACACCCGGAGGAAACACTGGGAGAACATACAAACTCCACACAGAAATGTCAACTGACCCAGCCGAGGCTCGAACCAGCGACCTTCTTGCTGTGAGGCCACAGTGCTAACCACTGAGCCACCATGCAGCCTCTGGAAAGTCTTTAGTTTTTATTTTTTGGCGAGACAGATACATGCTGTGGGCGGAGCTACTGAGTTAACAGTGTTAAAGGGCCACGAAACCCCCCAGTCTCAGCGTGGTGTTTTCACACCTCTAGTTTGGAAAAGCTCAGGAAAGTGGGCTTGTCCAGCTCTGTTTAGGTAGGAGTGTCGGGGAAGGGGAAAGAGGGAAGGTTTTGCATAAAAATGGGAGTTTCCATTTGTGTAGCGCTCATTTACACACAGACTGTGTTTACATGGACATCAGTCATCGAATTATTTGCCAAATTATTAATTTGTCGACTTTAACGGCACTTTCTCTTTATTTTCGGATTCGCGTGATGGGCAGGGCTTCTGTCTATGGTTTGGTGACTGTAGCTTTATTGTTAAATGGCTAACAGGTGTTTTATAGAGAGAATAACTATGTTTATGTGCTTTATGAAGGCTGAAAAACAGCGTCGATTCGTTTGGAGTCCACTAGATTATTTCAGAGGTGCACCCAGCTCTGTGAGCTCATAAACTCCTCCAGAAACTGAACCTGGATGATGGAAGCTTTCAGCGGTGCTTCTGACTGAGCCGAGCCCAGTTTGATGAACTGTTGTCGGCAGAAGGATTTTCCCCCGGGACACCAACAACAGGCACTACGTCATAATCACACCCCCACAAGAGCAAGCTCCTGATTGGTTAACGCGGCGTGAATGTCCGCTGAAGCTCATTTTCATTTCATTTTCAAACTGAAGCGATTCGCGCGCGGCTCCACTCGCGTGTATCGCGCAATTCGCACGTATCGCGCCGCAGGATGCCTATTTGCGCCTTTGCATTGACTTAACATGTAAATCACTTGCGCTTGACGCGTCTTCCGCGTCTGCTGTGAACGCAGCATAACAGGTACAATCTTCAAAGCGATCATGAATATTGATGAAGTTGCGCCGCATACACAATAGAGCGCGTTGGTTGGTTCGAAACCAAGTCTTTCTCATGAATTAATGCCACACGCTCAGAGATGTCAGAATGTTCTCGCCAGTACAGACGTCCACTCTCCATGCTGGAATACATGCAAGGATCTCATCGGCGTGACCCAGCTTCAAAAATTCGTTTCAAACCGGAAGAACGAATTTGCTCGAAATAATGCAAAAACAACCAGTTTTCACTTTTTAGTCAATTATATGTATCCTAATAGTGTTTATAGCAGCGTGGGACACATTTATGACTGTCAACAGCTCAAAAAATGTGTTTTGGTGTTTCGTGACCCTTTAAAGGCGGAGCTATTGAGTCAACATTGTTATGGGAGGAGCTACTGCATCAACATTGTTATGGGCGGAGCTACTGAGTCAACAGTGTTAATACTACTGTCAGCAACTCTAAACACTACAGTCAGCCACTGTAAAAACTACAGTCAGCCACTGTAAAAACTACAGTCAGCCACTGTAATTACTTCATGGAAATGCATCTAATTTGCATGTGGGATTTTATTGGATGGAAAACCGGCTATAGAGACAGAAAATTAACTGCTTCTTGATTGCGAGTGCATATTTTGAACATCAAAACAGTACATTGAGCTGTATATTAGAATTGATCGAATGAGATTCCGATGGTTACTCTAAACATCGCTAAAGTGTTTCGCTAACGTTTTTGTTTTTCTTCATCCCTTTTGCAGATGAACGGGACAGAGTGCAGAAGAAGACTTTCACAAAATGGGTGAACAAACACTTAATAAAGGTACATTTATGTTCATTATTTTGTGTTATTTAAAAACAAAAAAGGGAAATATGCAGTTCTTAATCCTGCTTGTCTCTTCCCTGAATATGAATATGAATTATTCATATTAAAAGGTTGTCATTACAGGCTATTTATTTAAATAGCAAAATCAAATGTAACTTTCAAAATTGACGAGATATTTTGATTTGTTATTTTATACTTGCTCTTTTTATTTTCATTTTAGCTAAAGTTTTCATAATTTTTAAAAATAAAATGCAGTATAATTACTCATTTTTTTAAAAATCTAAATTAAATGCAACTTTCAAAATTAGCTAAATACACTTGGATTTTTATTGGATTTTAAATTTGAATACTAGCATTTTTATTTTATTTTGTTTTGATCTACATTGTTATAGTAAATTAACGTGAAAAGGCTAATCATTTAATAGCAAAGTTAAATACAACTTATTAATTTTATGTATTATTCATTTTTGATTTAAGTTTTAGTCATTTTGTTGAAGTATTTTTTAAATTCATTTTAACTTCAGACTAATTGCACTTGTTTTTTTTCTTCTCTTCTTTGAATAACATGGTAACACTTTACAATAAGGTTTATTAGTTAATGCATTTACTAACATTAACTAATCATGAACAACACTTGTACAGCATTTATTAATCACAATTGAACATTTACTAATGCATTATCAACATCCAAGTCCATGCTTGTTAACATTAGTTAATGCACAGTGAGTTAACAATGAACAACTGTATTTTCATTAACTAACGTTAACTAACATGAACAAATACTGTAGTAAATGTATTGTTCATTGTTTGTTCATGTTAATAAATGCATTAATTAGCATTAACTAATGAACCTTATTGTAAAGTGTGACCAATAACATTTTATTTCCAGAAATTACATGCTTTCGGTTTTAGTTTCTGGCAATAACCCTCATCAAGGCAGCATTATTTTGTGTTTTTTGTGAGTTACAGCATGTTGAATTTTTTGTGAATTGTGTTGTTATTATTGTTTAAAAGTAGTGCCTCGAAGTTTAGTTTTCTTTACCAGTTTTCATGAATGTCAGTATATTGACAGTTTAGTCACTAACACATTTTTTAACCAGCATGCCACACTGCCAAATATAGAAAACAATAACAAGAGACTTTAATATTTCTAAAGGTATAATTACATTTCAGCTTTCAGATGAACATGATATCTGACGGTGCTGGGATTCTTTTTAGATAAACAGATATTAATATTAGTTTTATTCTATAAAGGCCTGATCAATATTGTTATTTAAAGTCCTTTTTTTGTCTATGATTATCATTTTACAATTATCAACGAATTATACAGTTGAAAGCATGCCCTTAACACCTAATTATCAAGTGTGTAGTTCTAGTCACAGACTGATGTTTAACATGGACAAACAGATCACAGTTGAACACTGAAAGCTCAGTTTACGATGTGGTTTGTTGCAGTCATCAGCTCTTATAAAACGCTGATATTGCTTTGTGCTGATTGAGATGAGTATCTGAAAGATGGATAATGGATAAACACATGGGTTTAGAGAGTAAAAACGAGACTTACAGTATTACAGCATGGTACATCCAGATGTTGGTCAGGGATTCGCTGTTTTGCAAAGCGTATGACCGTCAGGCAGACTGTAATATAGTACATTTTAGCAGAAGGTCATTGTTTGTTTGTTTGATTGATGAAATTCATTGCAATGGTAATAGACGGTATAACTTTACTCAGTTTTAAGTGAAATTGACTGATACGCTGATATACAGTGACCTCTAGTGGCTCAGTCAGACCTCTGCCTTGCTTTTGTTTATGGCTTCACCCTGACATTTCACTTTCAGTTAGATGAAAAGTAGTAAAGGTATAAAGCAGTGGTCTCAAACTCTGTATAGTTTAGCTCCAATCACCTCACATCACATCACATCTGCTTAATCATCTATTGTGGTCTTGAACAGCTTGATTATTCCGTTCAGCTGTGTTTGATTGGGATCGGAGAAAAACTGTGCCCTCCAGGAATCGAGTGATAAAGAGGCCTTATTTCACTGTACTGAACTTTAGACTTCACAAGCTTTTACATTTCTTATTTAGCCTTGTGCTTACAGGGTTGTTTATTTATTTATTTATTTATATATATATTTTTATTATTATTATTTTTTTAATTTAATTTAATTTAATTTAATTTAATTTAATTTAATTTAATTTAATTTAATTATTCATTTTTTCATACTTTCTCCAAGATATCAAGCGCTGAACAAAAATACAGTGATTCATTTGTAGTTTTAGGTTAACAGGATAACTATGTTTGTCTGGATTTTTTCTAAATATTTAAAAAAATTATCTGTGTGTGTGTATATATAATTTAAAAAGCATGGAAGTATTTCAATTTCTACTTCATTAACAGCCTTCTTACATGTCTAAAGCTGGGTTTAGATTACACAATATTTTCCTACGTATTTTATGATAGACAGTGGTGTGTCATATTTTGCCATATTGCATCATAAATTGTTTGTATAAATAAATGATCAGACTGCAGTTGGCCTCTTTACCAATCATTGCTTTCTGTTTCTACAACATGCATGATGTCATTGAGAAGACGGAACTTTAACTAAACAAGCATACACTGTAAGAGATATCTGCAAATGAGCAGTTTTCCATATATTGTGATCTATGGTTTTATCATTTATTTTCCCCCATTTTTTTGCTTTTAAATTGCATTATTGGAGCTTGATCTTTTAATCTATATAAGTATTAAAAAAGTGACTTTTATTATCATTTTTAATAGTTTAAAATAATATATTGTCTGGGCTGATGTTGTATATTACGCTACAAAAAACTTGTGCCAGCACATTTTCTGTTATTTCACAGACTTATTTCTCTCGATATTATTTCTTATACATTATATTATTTCAAACTACTCTAAAATGTATTCTATTAAGTGTAGAGTTGAATTTTCAACATCAAAAGTCGACAGAGCTGAGATCAACATCCCATAATGCAATTCACAACCGTAAATAAATGGAAAACACCTTCAAATCTCAGAATACAGAAACTGTTCATTAACAGATATCTACAGTATTACAGTGTATAAACAAACAATTATTGTTATGACAATAGACTGATATACTCAGAGAAAACATATGTCCGAAGCTCAAAAAAAGAAAGACATCATGGTAGAGGACACAAATTTGTCCTAATAATTATTAATACGATAATTTCATGATGTTTGAACGCTTTACAAAAGAGCTTCAATGCTCCTGTTGACGAATGTCACATGCTAGTCTTTCTATCAGGCATAAAAAAGATGATTTATTTTTTAATTATTACACTTTGATGCCATTTATAAACTACAATGCCATAATTTAAACAGACTGTGCCCAAATTAGATTGACATCATGTAGTCTGAACTCAGCACAAGACTAATAACTGCTCTACTTTCCACATCAGTTCTTCAAACATAATGCTCTTTAAGGGCCAGTTCACCCAAAAATGAAAATCCAGTCATCATTTCCTCCACTAGTTCCGATGTTTTTTCTTCTGTTGAACATAAAG
>CAIGQQ010038338.1:4714501-4737659 GCA_903798035.1 Danio albolineatus
GACACCGTACTTAAGGAGAACACCCCTTATTGTGTGCTTGATCATGCTCTCCTCTCCACAATGACGTTACATTTTTGGGGTGAACTGTCTACTTTAATATTGTCCTTCATCATTGCCTTCATATCTTTCTTCCATTTCTAATCACTCTGCCTCCATTGGTCGCTCTGTCCTGCTGTTCTCTTCACTGATCGGCTGCTCCAGCATTGGAGGTCTGAGGTAGGTCCATCTGTCAGCGTGTGCCAGCATGCACTGCTCTCCTCGCCGCATGTACAGTATTCCTCTGGCGGTTTCATTTGCTGTCTGTCTGATGAAGAATGCAGAACGGCTTTCATATACTGTACGGTAAATAAATACAGTCAAAATGATTAGCCCTCATGTGATTTTATTTTATTTTTATTTTTCAATTATTTCCCAAATTATGTTAAACAGATTCAGGAATTTTTTGCAGTATTTCCTATAATATTTTTCCTTCTGCAGAAAGTTATTTGTTTTATTTCCGCTTAAAATAAAGCAGTTTTTAAAACTATTTTAAGGTCAATATTATTAGTCCCCTTAATATCACGTTTAACTCTCTCACAATGGCACAGTATCGCAGGAATTATCAAAACACGTATTTAATAATAATAATAATAATGATCAATTTTTATTTATATAGCACTTTTATTTATAAGCGCTTCACAAGCAACAAACAAGCATTATTAAATAACCCAAATAAAAACGTATAAACAAATAAAGCAAAATAAGCAATGAAATATATGCTCTGTTGAAAACATACATGTACACGCATATGTGGATGAAAGCATACATGTACACGCATATATGCATATATCTACACAATCACAAACCCAATAATCCTTAAATATGCATATACATGCACACACCGTACATGCACACATACACCAACACAATATAGATATATAGACAAAATGCATACACTTCACATACTGTTGTATTCATATGAATTTTTAAAAAGGTGCGTCTTGACACGCTTTTTAAAAACATAAATTCTGGGAGATTCTTTCACTTCATTTGGGAGACAATTCCAAATTTTTGGAGCATAGTGACTAAAAGAGGTGCCGCCAGATCACATCAGATTTACAGAGTGAAATTCTAAAAGTCCAGCACAGATATATTTGTAGAGCAACCCATGTTCTGTTGTCTTTAATATTTTAATATTCTTTTATATGTAAAACTGTCCGAGATCAGAACAAAAGCAAGTGATGCATCAAAGTGTGAATGATTAAAAAAATCTTAAATGATTATAAAAAATCCTTAGTTTAGGGCGACACGGTGGCACAGTAGGTAGTGCTGTCGCCTCACAGCAAGAAGGTGGCTGGTTTGAGCCTCAGCTGGGTCAGTTGCCGTTTCTGTATGGAGTTTGCATGTTCTCCCCGTGTTCGCGTGGGTTTCCTCCAGGTGCTCCGGTTTCCCCCACAGGCTAAAGACATGTGGTATAGGTGAATTGGGTTGGCTAAATTGTCCGTAGTGTATGAGTGGGAATGTGTGTGTATGGATGTTTCCTAGAAATGGGTTGCAGCTGGAAGGGCATCCGCTGCGTAAAACATATGCTGGATAAGTTGGCGGTTCATTCTGCTGTGGTGACCCCGGATTAATAAAGGGACGAAGCTGAAAAGAAAATGAATGAATGAATAATTGGTATAAAAATCGTAATAATATTACTGATATGACATAGTCCCGAAAACTTCCTACTTCTCTGTTTATCAATCTTATTTTATGGTCTGTTTCTTTTGACCACCCTGTCGTTTTAAAGAATATCACTACAGCGAATGTGTCAAGTATAAAAGCCTCATCCGTTTCGTGAGGTGCGTGCGCCGTCAGCTGAAGTCTATATAATTATGTTATATTAATTTAATATGTAATATTAAATTAATTAATGTTAAGGGACTAAGCCAAAAAGAAAATGAATAAATAATATAAAATTAATAAAATGACATTGCATTTTTATTTGTCTATGATCTGATCTTAGAAATCTGCAGAAAGTCTTGTTTTTCCTGCAGGGAGTTCAGCGTTTTGCAGCAATGCATGATAGGTGGATCTGCATGATTAATACCTTAGAAAACCCAGATTGTCTTTTAATCACTGGATGAAAGAATCACTGGTTCTTACCTAATGAGGTTTAATACATTTGTATATATCTGTGTCAAAAAAAGAAAGAAAGTAAAATCGAGGCGTCAGAATTTAATTTACACCCTGTCACTCAGTAAATCATGTATTTCTGACGTGAGGCAGGTGTGCTGCTGCTCTCCTGCCTGGAGCAATGCGTTGCCCTGTCCTGTTTTTCTGAGCTTTTTCATCTTAACAAGACACACACACACACACACTCACACTCAAAAAATGTCTTTTGCTGCTTGTAGAAACTGCTTGTTTAAAATGAGTTGAAGCAACACAATTAATACGTTATTTGGGGGGAAACCTAATTTTTTTATGGTCAATTCACTTAAATTTGTAATTGCACAGTGAACAAATGGTCAATTTTCATTATTAGGTGAACCATAATGTTTTGACAGTTGAAAGATCTATTTGAGTTTTGATTTGTTTATTTCAGTTTGAGGTGAAGGTGTGGAAAGTATCGGACAGTATTGACCTTATTCTTCAATGTGGAAGTGCGCTCGTTTTTGCGATTGTTTTCACCTATGGGAGAAATTACTAGGAATAATAAACAGTGGAAAACAGACAAACTACTTACTCTACAAACAAGTGTGTTCATGACTACACAGACAAAGCAGAATTATATAATAAGAAAACATCAGTTTACAACATCAAGCAGCAGAACGAGCTTAAAATGTCTTAAAATGAAAGGAAGTGAATGAGAGCAGAAGTCTTGAGCCAAAAAGATTCAAATGGATGCGTCCGCTCGTATGTGAAGAATAAGGTGAATACTCAAGTAAAGTACGGTTACTTTACAAAACAAATGTGGTGTTACAGTAGTAGAGTGATAGTATTTGCCCAGAAAAGCATCTGTAATTAACAGATTCTGTTTCACTATTTGTCAAAAAGTTTTACAGCAAACATTTTAAAATAGCAATGAGTATGCAGAAAAGTGTCTTTAGGTACATTCGTCACATATTATTAAGACAACATTTATGACAAAAATGACTGAAAATGTTCGCGATCGGTCTAAGTTTCCCTTATTGAACACTAGTTGAGTTATTGTGCACAAAACATCAGTGTTCACAACAGCGAAAAGAATACCATTTTACTAGTCACATGACTACTGTTTTAGCTGTTTACAAATTTAGTTTTTGGTCATTATATATATATATTATACATTATTATATATGTGTACTCCTGTGTAACACATGTGACTCCTGTCAGATCAAGTGTTTTAGTGTTTTCAAAGAAAAATGTTGAAAGATTGTAAACAAACAAGATCCACAGTTCTAACGAAGCATGCTTTTCTAATTTTAGGGGCTTTTATTTTGAATTTACAGTGTCACAAATACTGCAACATTACATTAACCCTGTTTTGTTGACCTTTGAAAATGGTTGTTTTTTCTTTTGTTGAACACAAAAAAAGATATTTTGAAGAATGCTGAAAACCTGCAACCATTGACTTTCTTAGTATTGGTTTTTCCGATGCAAGTCAATGGTTACAGGTTTCCAGCATTCTTCAAAATATGTCATTTTCTGTTTAATGGAAGACAGAAAGTCAAATAGGTTTTAAACAAGTGAAAGCTGAGTATTTTTTTTTTTAATTTTTGGGTAAACTATGGCCTGATATACTAAAGAATCAGGTTTGGCACCAAGAAAAAAACCCTGACATTTCTTTGGCAGGGACTTTTATTGTGTAACTCCTGGTCTGACGTCTGCTTTTTCTCCATCCTCAGACTCAGCGTCACGTGAATGACCTGTACGAAGATCTCCGAGATGGACATAACCTGATCTCCCTCCTGGAGGTCCTCTCTGGAGAGACGCTGGTGAGTGATAACTACATAACTAACAAACTCAGATGATCTCTAATTCCACATCAAAACCTCCAGCCTTCAAACAAATCCAAACCTGCCCTGGACTGTGTCTTCAAATTGGAAAGGCGGTTTGTTGAATCACACCCAAAGCACTGGGTTCAGATACTTCAAGTCTAATTCCTGACATAACTCCATCAAACTGCTTGGTTTCTTGGCTGTAACTGAGACATGATCAGCGTTGGGTGTGATTAGGTGCTGTAATTAGTTTTAATTACAGTATAAAAGTAAAGTAATGGGTTCACTGAAAATTTTTAGGTAATTTAATTACATTTACTTATAATATACTAAATAAAGAGGTTATATAAGTTAATATTTATATATATATATATATATATATATATATATATATATATATATATATACACATATATATATATACTGTATATATATATATATATATATATATATATAAATACATGCGGTGTTTAGCATACAGTAATTGAGTAGACCCCTTAAAAATCTCTCTTTTAAAATCATATTAAGTTTATTTAAGTCAATAATATAGTTGTCTATATGCATTAGATTAATCAGTATCAAAGCCAAAACTGGAACTAATCTAAAAAAAAAAACCTCACAGATCACAGTTCCTTCAGCTTAGTCCCTTTATTTATCAAGGGTCGTCACAGCTGAATGAACCACCAACTTATCCAGTATATGTTTTGCGCTGCGGATGCCCTTCCAGCTGCAACCCAGCACTGGGAAACACCCATACACACTCATTCACACTTATACACTACGGCCAATTTAGCTTATTCAATTCACTTATAGCACATATCACCGGAGCACCAGAGGAAACCCACGCCAACACGGGGAGAACATGCAAACTCCACACAGAAATGCCAACTGACCCAGTTGGGACTCGCACCAGCGACCTTCTTGCTGTGAGGCGACAGTGCTAACCATATACACTAAAAAGCTGGGTTATTTCAAATTAATTCTGGGTGTAATATGGACTATTACAAATTTTACTCAAGTTGGGTTTAAATAACTCAGGATTTCATACAATGTGTGAAATAAAATCTTAATAAACAGGAAAAAGGAATGAAAGAGAAACATAAAAATGTATTAAATGTAGTTTTTGTAATTTTGTAGTTTGTATTTTATTGTAATAACTCAATTATTTTCATTTAAATGTGTTAGCTTTTTATTCCGAAATATGCTACGTGTCCAAAGTCTTGTTTTAATAGAATTGATTAATCAAATGATTATATTTAAATGCACTAAATTTATTGCCTATATTCATTCATTTTCCTTCAGCTTAGTCCCTTTATTTATCAGGGTTTACCACAGCAGAATGAACCGCCAACTATTCCAGCATGTTTTACACAGTGGATGCCCTTCCGGCACCCATACACTCTCATGGGTGAGGCAACAGTGCTAACCATTATGGCAAAGATAAAATAAATCAGTTATTAAAAACGATTAGAAATGTGTTGAAAACGTCTTCTCTATATATTTTGGGGTGTACTCATTTATGCTGAGCACTGTATATTTGCAAAATAATTTTCTTTTTCCAAATAAAGGACATTTATCAAAATTACTGCATATAAGAAAATAATTGCAAAGTTAGTTGAGAATAATATAATAATATAAAGATTTTATATAATAATATAAATTCAGAGTAGCCGAGTAATTGTAAATATATTTTGTGTTATTCATATATTTTGCAGTTTCCACTAAAAACTACAGCTTAGTTTTATTTTAAAAATGCAAAATATCTAAATAAATATAGATTTTTATAATTACTCTGCTATTCTCATTGTTATGCTTAACAACCTTTAAATTAATGCTGTTAAATACTGGATATATAAGAAATATGGTGTCTTTTGGAACGTTTTGGATTTTGATACATATTTCAATTTTAAGTGTTAATTTTTATAAACAAAACTAAAATGTGATTTTTGATTAATGATAATAATAATAATAATAACAACAACAACAACAACAACAATAATAATAATAATAATAATAATAATAAATAAATAAAAACAAAAAATAAGTCGTTATCATGAGAAACAACTTTTTTATGTCGAGATCACGAGAAAACGAGTTGTTATGTCGAGATCACGAGATAATTTAGTCATGATCACGACATAACAAGAGATAAAATATATTTTACTTCATGGCCTCTTAGGACTTCCGTAGTTTTAAGTATTTTGTGATTTATGTTTTAATTTTCCCACATTTATTTTTGCTGTTAAATTGCATTTGCATTGATCTTTCTTCCAACAACATTTAACCTTGAAAAGTTTAAAAAAGTGTCTTTTATTATCATTTTTAATAGTTTAAAGTGCTATATTGTTTGCGTCAGTGCTGTACTATTATTCCCTACACATTATATTATTTCATACTTCTAAAATGTCAATAAAAGTCACTTTCTTAAACTCCAGAGTTGAATTTTCACCATCAAAAGTCGACAGAGCAGAGATCAACATCCCATAATGCAACTCACAACCGTAAATAAACAGAAAAAACACAAAATACAGAAACTGTTAATTTAACAGATATTTACAATGGTAATTATGTAGTACTTTATTTTGAAGTAAGTTACCCAATGCTGGTCATGAGCTTCTCTCTGGGGCTGTTTCTCTGCTCTCTCCATCTCCTCTGACTCTCCATCTCTCTGCTGATTTCTCTGTTTGCTCTTCTGTTTCTGGCTGAAGCCGAGGGAGCGGGACGTTGTGCGGAGCGTGCGGTTGGTGAGTGATTGATGCGGACGCTTCATCGGCATGGGTCACTCGCTGTGGCAGACCTGCGCATGCTCACACGTCCGCCAGTCATCTTCTACACTGTTCAAAAATATTAGCAGTTCTCCGTATTTTGTGATTCATGTTTGGACTTTTCCCCATTTATTTATGCTTTTGGATTGCGTTATGGGACCTTGATCCGTCTTTTCATAACTTTTAACCATTTATTAACAATTTTAATAGTTTAAAGTGATATATTGTATGGGTTGGTGCTGTATATTACACTTCAAATCCCTGCCAGTAAGATTTTTGTTATTTTACAGACTTATTTCTCTCTATGTTATTTCTTTATATTATTTCAAACTATTCTAAAACGTCAATAAAAGTAATTTGATAACATTGACAAAGTGTTGAATTTTCAACTTCAAAAGTCCTCAGAGCAGAGATCAAGCTCCCATAATGCAATTCACAACCGTAAATAAATGAAAAACACCTTTAACTCCCAAAATACTGATATTTTTTACAGTGTAGTCTTGCTTTCATTTGCTTGCTACTCTTATTATAGTCCAAGTTGCTGATTTCAGGCTGATGTATGTTTCAAGGTTACTCTCAATAATTATTCTGATGCTTGTTCAAGCTACTTATTCAAAATGAGCTGACACAACTCAATTCTTGAGAATTTTTTGAGAGAACTTATTTGTTTTATGTTCAGTCCGCTCAAACTTGTTAACTTAATCGATTTGTGTTGGGACAATATGAATGAAAAGTTTGAAACCCTGCATTTTGCAGTGTATGAAATGCAAAATAAATAAAAAATGTATTCGTTACTTAAAGTGATTTGGATTCTAGTCCAAACATCTGAAATCTCTAGATAGATATATATATATAGTAGGCTTGTTTTATTTACGTTGGAGACCCCGATATACTCACAGCAATGTATTTTTTTTGTATTTAAAGAACTTAAGGAGTCCAACATAAACATTTTTTCATCGTTTCAGTCTCACTGATTCCATCGACTTCCACTCATCCCATATTCATTCACATACATAAATAATTTTTTTCTTTCGCTGCATTTCAAAGATGAAAGTTTGTTGTATGACTTGTAGAAGTTTGATATGTCTATTATATGTACATGTAAAAGAGTCAACATTTGAAGTGGATCCTTTCTTTAAAATTGTCCTAAAACTATCAAGCAACGCTCACTCTTGTCTCAGGACAATTTTGAAAAACATTTTTGATCCACTTCAAGTGTTGACTACTGTTTTACATGTATATTAGACGATTACTAGTAATATATTAATAATATATTACATGTATATTATTAATAGACTGCAACATTGCAGTAAATCGAAGTAGATTGCATACATTAGTTTGACGTTTTGTCTTTATCGTATGTCCTATTTTCTATGCAAGAAAGCTTCAGATCAAAACGACACTGTAGAAAAAAAGATCCATAAATGAGCATATTTCCGTATTTTGTGATTCATGATTTTTAAAATAATTATTTTTGTTTATTTTTTGCATTATGCGGCCTTGGTCTTTCCCCTGACAACTTTTGATGCTGAAAAGTTAGACTTTTATTGACATCTTTAATAGTTTAAATTGATATATTGTCTGGTTTGGTGCTGTAAATTATGATGCAAAAACCAGGTAATAAACTGGCAGAACTTTTTCTATTATTTTACAAACTTAATTCTCTATATATTATTTATTATACAATATTTTGTTTCACACCACTAAACCTTTAGTGATAGTCACTTTGATAAAATGCACAGTTCAATTTTCACCATCAAAAGCCAAGTCGAGATCAACATCCCATAATAAAATTCACAACCGTAAATAAAGAGAAAAAACCTGTAAAACATGAAATATGGAATATATTTCCAGTGTATTTGAGCTTATTTGCCCAAACTTAGCATTTCAGCACTCTTACATAATAAGAATTCTGCAGCGATAGCAGCGCTACATGACTAAACATGGTAATTAAGTGTCAGTTTCACCTCAGTTATGATTAATCTTCAGTTGCTATGATGCATCAGCTCTATTTTTACTCATCTGACCTCAGCAGATTGAAGAAATGAACCACAAGATCAAATAAAAGAAGCCACACCTAACTATTGTGTAATCATTATTGACAAATAATAGTTTACTATTTGCTGGAAAGTAAATAATAACAAGCTTCTTTTTTGCCTGCTTTTGCTTTAAAATGACCTCCGACCAGTTCACTCCTCATTTTGACCTGAAGTATAAAGTATATCGGGGTCTTACTTCAAGTGGTTTGCGCATGACTGATGTAGTTTTTCTTTATAACATCGTCTATCTGAACCTTATAGTTTGGGTGTGTGAAAGATAACGCAAATGGCATCTGCTGTAACCTGACTGTCAAAGAAATTCACATTTATAACGGAGAAATATATGCACAAACAGAACGTTAATGATGTTAGTTAAATTGTTAGTTAGTTAGTTAGCCACATGCAAACATATATTTTTATGTAAAGTTTTCCCCACGTTTGATTTAAAAAAATTCTCAGATAAAAATGCAAAAACGCGTTGTGATGCATGTTAAGGGCACTCCAAACCCACAGATGGTGATAAAAGCCTTATATGCTGGCTTCAAACACAAAGTTAAGTATTGGCGTGAGTACATTGCATACAAATCAATGCAAACATGAGAACCGAGGCGGATTACTTTCTCATGGTGCGAACGACACGGAATATTGAAAACAGAAACTGAAACAGGAACAGCTGTGTGCGAAGTGCATGACGGAACTTGTAGTCCATATACCAGCAGATTTCTAGTTCTTTAGCAAACTGCTTGTTTATCAACGATCTGCAGTCGCTAGATCACTGGTGATCATAACAACCTGGAGTTTCTGAAAATCTTCAGCCTGGACGGAGTTTTCAGGAAGTTTCGGTTTCAGTCACTTACGTTTTTATGTTGACAGCAAAAACTGCGTAGAAAACAAATCCAGTTTTGAAATGACTCATGTTCGTGTTTAACGTGCCTCAGTCGGAATTTTGCTATATAGTAAAGTTGCTTTCTATACTCAATTTATTTAGAATAATTGATCACGTTATATCCTTGAAGCCACAACACCATCATTTCTGTCACACAGTCTTAAAGACCCCACGAAATGGCTTGCGTTTTCTGCGTTTTATTTCTGAAACTGCAGGTTGGAGTGGGGTATATCCAAGTAATGCAGATTTGGGTTATTTATTTCATTTTTTTAACTTACTCGGTTTTTATTTCATGGAGTCTTTAATGTATTTGTAATATGTAATGTGTTTGCATCATAAATTTTAAGTGTAAGGATCACTGTAAATACGTGCCTCAGTCTACATTTTCGCAAAACGTAAAATACATTGCTCTAGTTATGTTTAGTGGACGTTTCAGATGAGAATTCCACTGGAGGGTGCTGTCTACAATTTTGGAAATCTGAAATATGTTACTTAGGGTGTGTTATTTTACATTTGAAATAAACGTCCTTCTTGTGCACTTTATAGGCTTGTCCATAAAGCTGAGCTTGTCATACATAACTGCTAGCGAGATGCATATTCATCTTCCCTAAGCACAAACAATAGTGTTTTCAAAACCCGAAGCAAGAGAAAAGTGCACTGCTACCACATAGATTTACCTTGATCTTACAATACTTTTATCTCTTTTGTGGAAGCATGCTTTACCAGACTCGAACCCGAGCAGTGAACAAAGTGAGCTTTGAGAAAACTGACCATGCCAGAAAAGTGTCAATATAGAAATAGATAAGTGACACAAACATATTGATTACAAATTATAGACAGCACTTAAGTTTTGTGGTGTTTATTTGGTGTTGTTCAAAGAACTGCAAAAAATAATTCGTTATTCATCTATAATATGTCACTCTAAATATCATTAGTGTGAAAAGGAAGAAAAGTTGTTGTTGCCATACTGCCCCCTAGTGTTAATTTTACCTACAAACTTGAATGTTACCTACAATGTTGAAGTACGTTTCACACAAATGTAGGCTGAAGCATGTATTTTCAACGAGTCTGTGTTGTTCTTCACACTTTCATTCCTCCTTCATTCTGGCTCCTCTTGGTTCTGGAGGATGTTGCTCAGTCTCATCAGTGTGGTGTTTGTGTGTGTTTGTCTCCTCAGCCTCGTGAGAGAGGACGCATGAGATTCCACAAACTGCAGAATGTGCAGATAGCACTGGATTTCCTCAGACACCGGCAGGTACGAAGCCTTTCCAATGAAACTTTTGTAATCATTTGCTCAAAATCTTTGGTTTGCAAACCTGTGTATTTTTAGCATCAGAGGAAGTTTAGCAGAATGTTCAAACTGTTCCCTTATGTTTTTTAAAGAATACATTTTGCTCCCCAATAAACTGACCATCAAAACATTATAAAAATCAATCCAGACTGTTTGTAGTCAGTTCCTTTTGGAGGGAAAATATTGCCGCATTTACCCCTTTATTTTTTATTTAGGAAGTAATTTCTCAAGATATTAAAAAAATATGATATATATTAAACATATATACTGTGTACTGTGCAAAATCATTTGTCCCTTAACAGTTTTGGTGTTAGCAATGATTTAATGACCTTCCAGATATAAGACTGGTCTCTGCATTAAGATATGAACAAACAGCAAGACATGTATACACAAAATTGAAAAAACAAACCACTGTTTTCAGAATAAAATGGCTCCTGCTAGCAAAAGTCCATATACCAGACCCAATTTAATTCTTTTTTTTTTCTGTCCAGGCAGTCCCATACTGCCTCTATAATACTAAATTAAGGTGTGGACTCAGTGTAGGCCATTTCATTTTTGTCTATAAATATCATAAATGTCTATAAATATCATGTAATTTCATAATCAATATAGTTATCTACAAATGGCATTACTGTTCAGATGAAGAGCGAGAGATTATTGTATTATATTCTAAATAAATATAAATAATTATACTAAAATGACAAGTCTAATGGTGGCCAAAGACTTTTGCACAGTACTATATATACACTTTAAAAAAATCTGTAATTTTACGGTTTATTTCCGGCTGCTGGGGTGCCGGAAAACAAAAAAACGTAAAATAGCGGCAGTTAAATATACAGACGTTTACCATAAAATAATGGATATTGAATTACAGAAATTTACCAGAAATTAAAATTTAAGGAAACTTCTGTAACTTTATATCCATTATTTTATGGTAAATTTCTGTAATTTAATGGTCGTTCATTTATTTTATTTTTTAATTTATTTATTTTACTAAATTATTTATTTATTTTACTTATTTTACTTATTTTACTAAATTTTTTAATTTATTTATTTAAAAAAAAAATGTCTTAATTTATTTAATTTTTTTCCGGCACCCCATATCTAGATAGATAGATAGATAGATAGATAGACATATATATATACTGTATTCTCTTCATCACATTAAATTTGTATTATAATTTATTTTCAAGTGATAAATTTTCTGCATTTTCATATCCAAAACAGACCCTAACGAGGGAAAAACTTGTACTTTTTCGTTTGCAACAAATTGAATTGAATTGTTGATCTTCTCTGCAAATCACAGGTCAAGCTGGTAAACATCCGGAATGATGACATCGCTGATGGAAACCCAAAGCTGACCCTGGGTCTGATCTGGACCATCATCCTCCACTTCCAGGTCTCCTATTCTGTCAGTGTTGAGTTCCCTTTACCATTCACCTCCTCCTGCTTCCTTCTGGGCTCCGAATCAGTCTGGGTTAATCACTTCAGTCAGCCTGGGTCAATCGCTTCAATCTGGGTCAATCTCTGGGGTGTGTCTGGGTCATGCTGATTTTATATCCTCCGATCAAACAGTAGACGGTCAATCGTTTTTGTTCTCAAACCAGTATCTGCCTCATGAAATTAATGTTTGTCTTGTTTAATAATGTCCTTTAATCAGGACCACTCAACACTAATAATCTTAGGACGCAAAAATCAAGGAGTCTGTAGGTAAATCAGCTCAGGGTTGTGGTGCCGTGAGGTCTCCAATGTAATCTAATTGCATAATCTAATATCCAGGCTGTTTTTCAGACCTAAATGAAGTGAATCTGCTGTTCAAGGTGTGTGATTACAGCCACAGTCCAGATTCATTTCACCTCACACAATTAAAAACAATGGGAGATACACATAATTCAGCCCGTTATGCTGATCGGTTCCTCAGATTGATGAAGAATGTTTGTAGGATCAGAAAGGTTTAGGTGGAGGTTAATATGAAAGATGTCCACAATCTCAGGAAATGAAAGAGTCTTTATGGACTGAAAGGAGAGGGTTTAACATGGTGCCAGTTCTCTTCTTGAGGATTACTGTCCTTCTGCTATCTTCTGTTTTTGTGATTACACAAAACTGATAATCACACTATGTTTATTTGTCCAAAAAAATCAGTTGATGACATAGTGATGTAATTGTAATAAGAAATATAAGAATATAAGAAATAATTTAACGAGTACAGATTAGAAGACGTGTGTTATGTTGAACAATTTGTCAACAATGTCACTGATATTTTGATATTTTTATTTGCAGAATGGTTATGTGAAATATTAATGCAGAAATATTAATCCCAAAGCTAACGCATAATATATTTTCAAAATAAGAGTCCCACATACATAGAAAATAGTTAAACTTAAGGAAGCTTGGCTTTAGCATTGTTGTACTCTCACTAGGAAATTGTGTGGCACCTTTTTGCATTTTAAACGCTTTCCCATGCTTGAATAATATCAATTTACAATTTAAGATTTGCCCCTAGAATGAAAGGCTCTGTTTTTACCTTATTTGGAAGGGTCATGAATATTAATGAGCTGCAGGGGCTGATTAAACATAAAATCCATCTTCCATATTTTGTATTCCAACAAACTGTAATGCGATAAATGTTCCATTCCATTAATTTACCTCAGAGCAAACGCATCTCTTTTTTTCAAAATAAGAGTCCCACATACGTAGGAAATTTTATCCGCTCTGTGTTGAACTGTGTTAAACTTAAGGAAACTTGAGGAAACATTTTTATCATTGTTGTAATCTCAATAGCAAAATGTGTGGCCATTTATTTACATTTAAAATGCTTTATATCCTTATGAAAAGCTCTGTTTTTACCTTATTTGAAAGGGCTTCAGGGTCTGATTAAACTTATAATTGATCTTTTCCATATTTTGTATTTCAACAAACTGTAATGACATAAATTCTTCATTCCGTTAAGTTAGCCTTAAAGCTAATGCATCTCTTTTTCCGTTTCTTTTTTTTTCAAAATAAGAGTCCCACATACAATAAATAATAAGCTATGTTAAAATTAAGGAAACTCGAGGAAACATTTTTTATTATTGTAATTTCACTAGGAAATGTTGTGACCCTTTATTTGCATTTAAAATTCTTTCCATGCCAAAAAAAATTGGACATCTCGTCTTTGACCCAAATATATTGTTGCTTTTGATTGTGGGACATGTAAATATTTTTTTAAATTGTTGGGATATATGAATCTTAAGGGTCCTGGATATAAGTTCGGGGCATCAGTCATATTTTGTCAAAATAGAAGGCCAAAAATGAATGTTTATGTTTCAGGAATGTAAACATTCTGCGACATTTAGTAACGCATGCACATTGTGGCACTAAAAAGAAACGTTCAAACACTCTGACATTTACTTTAGTGAATCTATTTATTTAGATGGAACCGATTAATTGAATCGTAATGTTGGCAGAATATCAGACAAACATGTACCCTTTATAATTGTGATTTTGTTAAATATATTTAGTTAAATTTGTTATAGTATATGTTGTAAACTTTAGTTTTTGAATTGCTCAGTTTGAGGTCTCATTGTTTTTGTGGCAGATACTGTTGTTTAATAAGCTACATACAGATCCTGACTGCAAATTGGATTTCCCTTCAAATCTTGTTATTTTTGTTGGTTTTGAGATTGATAACAGGTCTCAGAAGGTTCTTAAGAGGTCAATGGTATTCAGAGGGGCTGAATTTATGTTGTGGTGCATGACCGAGATTTGTGTGTGAAATCAATCACTTTGATTATTAAAGATGCCATTGAATGTATCGACACATTATGTTTCAATTGTTTTGTAATATCTACATAGAAGTTGGCTTAGGTAGATGCAAAAATTATCCAGAAACATGTCCATTTAAAACACTAGGATTTTTTATTTTAGCTCTGTTTTTACCCTATTTGGAAGGGTCATGAATATTAATGAGCTGCAGGGGCTGATTAAACGTATAATCCATCTTTTCCCTATTTTATATTCTGATAAACTAATGAGATGAAATGCTGCATATCATCAAATTATCCCAAACCTAACACATCTCTTATTTTCAAAATAAAAGTCCCACACACATAGGAAATATAATCAGCTGTTAAACTTAAGGAAACTTCAGGAAACATTTTTTTTTATCATTGTTTTAATTTCACTAGGAAATTTCAACAATCAAACGCTGCTGTGAACGTGTATTATAATGATCCCAAGTGTGACATCACAGTCTGTGTTTTGTTCTGATTCACTTATTTATTTATTTATTTTTCACTCAAACGAGGTTTATATAAGAATGAGACAATGATGTTTGAGGCTCAAGGCATGTCATATTATGTACTGAACGTTTATCTTAAGGTATATACAGTTTCCGTTCTATGGCACCTTTAATTTGCACCCAATCAACAGTTATTGCTGCTGCATCTTTTAAATGCACATGGCTCATGTTTGTGGGCTGGTAGATTTCAGACATCCAGGTGAACGGTCAGTCAGATGACATGTCAGCCAAGGAGAAGCTGCTCTTCTGGTCTCAACGGATGGTGGATGGATACCATGGTATCCGCTGCGATAACTTCACCACCAGCTGGAGAGATGGAAAACTCTTCAACGCCATCATACACAAACACGAGTGAGTGATTCATTTATTTTAATCTTGGCTGTGGATGTATGTGCACTGTACAGGCATAGGCATACATTTATTTACTTTACTTGATTTTTAGGTATTTTGTTGTTATGCGTCAATGTATGTTCTGCAGTACTTCAATCTCAGTATTGCTATTCAGGAAAGTAAATAAAGCTCAAACCTCAAATCAAAAGCATCACATATTGACATTTATGTAAGTATAAATTAGATTTAAAAAGAAGGTTTGTTATATGGAATTTTTGTCCTTTTTCTAGTCAAAATATTTGAAAATTGTTAAATCAAGACGCATTTTCTAGAGAAGGTAAAACGTTTGTCTTGTTTTCAAGAAAAAAGAAAACGTGAAAATTAAAATTAGAGTTAAAAACAGTCTAAATTATGTGAGTTTTTCTAAATCAAGCAAAAATAGTTAGCCTTTGTGGTAAGTAAAATAAACGTATTTTAAAAGTATTTCACTTAATCCACTGGCAGATTATTTTGTTTGTTTAAATGAGAAACTCACTTTATTTTGGCATAATTTTTTACAGGTTTGGAGAAAGTTTGATGATTTAGGAATCATTAAATAATTTTTTTGCAGTATTGTTGTTCTTACCTTAAAATTGATGCTTTTATCTTCCTTGATTGTAGATGTAGAGTTTTGTACCACTTAAAATCTCTGAGAATTTGAATCTTCATTGGATGCGCTGAATTGAATGTTACAGTATTTTGTGAGCCAACAACATTCATTCATTTTCTTTTCGGCTTAGTCCCTTTATTCATCTGTGGTTGCCACAGCGGAACGAACCACCAACTTATCCAGCATATGTTTTACGCAGTGTTTTACACAATTCACCTATACCACATGTCTTTGGACTTGTTGGGAAAACCAGAGCACCCGGAGGAAACCCACGCGATGCAAACTCCACACAGAAATGCCAACTGACCAAGCCGGGGCTCGAACCAGTGACCATCTTGCTGTGAGGCGAATGTGCTACCCACTACGCCACCGTGGCGCCCTTAGCCAACAACAACAACAGTTCTCAAATGCCACCCAGATTAAATGAATGAGTTTTCTATATAGAGGGTGTGTCACTTTTGCTGACGTAAGAACTAGCAACTGTCGTAGCCAATCAATTGTTGCTGGGGGCGTGTATTATAATGATCCCAAGTGTGACATCACAGTCTGTGTTTTGTTTTGATTTACGTATTTTTTGTGTACTCAAACGACATTCATATAAGAATGAATCAATGAAGTTTGAGGCTCAAGCTGTATCATTTCATGCACTGACCTTACTTGCTTACCCCACTGGCAGATCATTTTGATTTTGGATGTAGATATTTGTACCACTAAAAATCTGTAAGAGTTTGAATCTTCATAGCATGCGCTGAAATGAACGATACAGTATTTTGTAAGCGGAAAACAACAGTCTTCAAATGCCACCCAGATCAAATGAATGAGTTTTCTATATAGAGAGTGTGTCACGTTTTCTGACGCAGGAATTAGGAAATGTTGTGGCCAATCAAACGCGGTTGCTGTCACGGAGGAATGCTGATTACGGAGTTGGGGATCCATGTGCAGTTTATTAAAGAGTAGTCGAACAGGTAAAGGTCAATAACAGAAGCAAACGGACACGTACGAGTGAAGCTAAAGAGTGCTTGGGTCACAGGCGAAAAGATCGGCCCAGGCGGCAAACTGCGTAAACAAAGGAAAGGCAAGGCAAGAAAATCGCATCGTAACGTCCACCAACAGTTAAACAAGACTCAGCACTGATGTGTGTGTCTGTGCTGTTTTTAAAGTCAGTTCATCATGTTCCTCCGGCTGTGTGTGTGTGTGTGTGTAATCAAAATGAAACAGGAACCGGTGTGTGCAAGGTGCATGCTGAGGGTTGTAGTTCATAAATGTGGCATGTGTGTAGTTCTACTGCAGATCGCTGGTGACTGTAACAGTTGAGGGGCGTGTATTATAATGATCCCAAGTGTGACATCACAGTCTGTGTTTGGTTCTGATTCACACATTTTTGTGTACTTAAGTGAAGTTTATCTATAAACAAATTTCGAGAGGATCAAGTGTTTATGATTGTTCTCAACTGTTCCAGCGTCAGCTCATGATCGATTATCCAATCAGATGATTCCTAACTCTTTATAAATAACCAAATTTTTCTTATCTCAACATCTTCGTCTTGAAGAACCCCCCCACCCCCACCACTTCTTTCCCTCCTTTCAGATGGGCGACACAGCGGCCCAGTGATTAGCATTGTTACTTCACAGCAATAATGCCTCTGGTTTAAGTCCCTACTAACCCAGATGACATTTCTGTGTGGAGTTTCACTTGTTTTCCCAGTGCTCGCGTGGGTTTTTCCCGGGTTTCCGGTTTCCTCCCACGGTTCAAATAACACGCACCCCAAGTAAATTGAAAACCAAATCGATACCACAGTCAAGCTCTTAGTGAGAACACCTCACCGCAGTTCTGCCACTAGCTGGAAATAAGCCGAGGGGGAGTTCATCGAGATCTACCTGAGCTCAAACTCTCCTCTCGCCCTGCAAACGGGAGGGAGCCCAGGGCTCGAGGATCTCATAAGCTCAGGGCTCTCTCCCGGGACAATCATCAGCTAAGTGTGAACTCTTGAATTGAGATTTATATGAGACAATGATGTTTGAGTATGGAACAAAATCAATGCCAAAAGTATTGAATTAAAAAGCTTGTTGAATAGCACAAACTGAAAAAGATAATACACCGAATTAATAAGTGCTTGCATTTTAATGTCTTGAATTCCTGGGTTTGTATTTTTAGGTCCTGAAATTAAAGAAAGTTGTTTATTTAAGCTGTGAATATTTCAACTAAAAATATTTCAAACACGTTTTCATACTTATAAATTCAATAATTCATATTCAATTTCCAGATTTCACTTACAAAATATTCAATACTTTTTAAAAATACGATGTAAAATATTCAAAGGGCAATTTTCAGCTCATTTTATTTCAGTTCAAATATTTGCTTCCTTAAATTCAGTGGTTAAAAATCGACTGTTAAAATTCAACATAACAACTGGGAACTGCAGGAAAAGCAATAGATTGCAGATTGAAGATCGCCAACTGCTTTTTGCCCAGCAGGTGGAGATGGAATAATTTCAGAAAATCATTTACTCATACTCATTTTATTACTTAATGTCCACTGATCTTGATAATTAAATGCTACTTTTGTGCCTTTATTAGCCTTTTATTTGAGGCTCCTGGTATGTCATTTCATTTGCTGAACTTACTTGCTTCCCCCACTGGTAGAATATTAAGATTTTAGATTTAAAGATATTTGTAACTCTGAAAATTTGAATCTTCATTGCATGCGCTGAAATGAACCATACCGTATTTTGTGACAGAAAAACAACAGTCCTCAAACGCCACCCAGATCAAACTTTTGTTTATCGTTCAAACGTTTCTGTTGTGGGCAATCAAACGCTGTTGGGGGTGTGTATTATAATGATCCCAAGTGCGACATCACAGTTTGTGAAAGAGGCTATGTCATATCATGTACTGCACTCACTTGCTTACCCCACTGGCAGATTATTTAGATTTTAGGGTAGCACTTTATAATAACTACACGCTATGAATCATCTATTAAGCATTAGCAAATAGTGAATTCATTATTTGTTAAGCATTAACTCTGCATTAATAAACGTTTGTAAGCAGTTAATCCCTGCAGCTACAAATGCTCTATTCTTGACTTATAAGTACATTTATAATGTGCTTAATAATTGTGTTTTCATACTTTGTTAAGAATTTATTTTTCATTACTAAATTAAGTATCGCATTATTTACAAACCATTTGTATTTAAGAGTAGTTGGAGTTTTTAAGATCATTCAGAATGAGTTAGTAAACGATTAATAAACTATTAAAATCAACATTTATATATTGTATTATTCAGGCATATAGTAATGGTTACTATGCATGTTAATAAATGCTTTATTAACTCAACTTCCTGCAGTTTTGTGACCTAATCTAGTGAGGACTATTCATGCTTTATAAATCCCTTATAAATGACAGTTAAAGGCTTAATATCAAATTAACAATATATCTTTGCAATCCTATCTAAATAATAAAATTACTGTAAAGTTTAAACATTGCTGAATAACAGGAGTGTCAAAATACAACATAAAATTGGATAAAAAAAACAATAAGTTAACAGTATATTATGATACAACATTTTAAAGTTATTTAGTGATGTTTTAACTAAATAGTAATTTTATTTTAGATAAGGTTGTAAAGATTTATTTTTCATTTGATACAGTTTCATTTGTGTACAGTTGAAGTCAGAATTATTAGCCCATATTTGATTTTAAATATTTCCCAAATGATGTTTAACAGAGCAAGGACATTTTCACAGTATGTCTGATAATATTTTTTTCTTCTGTAGAAAGTCTTATTTGTTTTATTTTGGCAAGAATAAAAGCAGTTTTAAATTTTTTTAAAACCATTTTAATGGTCAAAATTATTTTCAATTGTCTACAGAACAAACCATCATTATACAATAACTTGACTTATTACCCTAACCTGCCTAGTTCACCTAATTAACCTAGTCAAGCCTTTAAATGTCACTTTAAGCTGTATAGAAGTGTCTTGAAAAATATCTAGTCAAATATATTTTGTGCTGTCATCATTCATTCATTCATTCATTTTGAAATGAACGATACAGTATTTTGTAAGCGAAAAACAACAGTCCTCAAATGCCACCCAGATCAAATGAGCGAGTTTTCTATAAGGAGGGTGTGTCGCGTTTATTGACGCAAGAACAAAAAGACAGCAGGAAGAGTCTGAAAGCAACAGTAGTTCTGAAAGCAGCGCACAATGAGTGTAGTACAGCGAGAGCTGGAAAGATTAAAAGCGTAAGGTGTGGCTGCAGATGAGACAGGCCTTCCCGCAGGGCATGTAAAACATGGACGTGTACCTGCAGAGCTCGGGTACATCCCACTCACCCTGCTTTTGTCAGCCAGAAACACTTAGAGGATCCGTCTTCACGTCTGCCTGCGTTTACAAACCGCTCACCACGACGCTTTCAATGGATTCAAAGAGGAGATTCTGAAATCTGGAGGTTTTTATTTCATTTTTTTACCAAATCACATTGTGCTGAAGAACAGGACGTCATGTTGCTGAACATGAAGCGGCGTCTGTCGTTTAAGAAGCGCCGGACGGGCTCAAGCAGTACTGTGGCTTCAGCGAGTGATCTGGAGGACCGCGTGGTGATGTTTTGTGAGGAGATTCCCTCTGAGAGCTCGCTGGATTCTGGCCACGGCTCCCACAGTCCAGACACTCACTCGCAGATGGGATACGGGCCAGACTGGGGCTCGGAGATCCACAGAGGCTTCAGGATGGAGGATCTGGGCATGATGGCAGACTCTGCAAATCACAATGGAGAATACTATACCATGATGACCGGGTGCTGGCTTCATTTTTTAACAGTCTCTCTAGATAGCGTGCGAGTTAGGCATTAGATATGTTATCATTTACCTATTTTTATTCGCATATTGGATTATCGTATATATAAAGATGCTTTGATGGAAACACAAAGATGCATTTAAAAAATGTATGAGCATAACAAAGTAGGATAAACTTTACTTTTTACTTTTACCAAATAAATTCCAGTATGTGCATTAAATTAAGTCATTTTTTTTCTAAGAGATCATGTGATGATAAAAATGAGTGCGATGGACAGCATTAATAAACCAGCGAAGCGAGCACATTGTAAAACATCTGAAATGCTGCACATTCTAAAGTCCCTCAGCTAAAGTCTGTCATCACAGTGGTTCAGTATTACTACTACTACTACTATTATTATTATTAGTATTATTATTATGGTTTCCCAGAGATGGGTTGCTGCTGTAAGGGCATCTGCTGTGTAAAAACATATGCTGCATAAGTTGGCGGTTCATTCCGCTGTGGCGACCCCGGATTAATAAAGGGACTAAGCCGAAAAGAAAATGAATGAATGAATGAATGAATTATTATTATTATTATTATTATTATTATTCATTTATTCATTTTTTTTCGGCTTAGTCCCTTTATTAATCTGGGGTTGCCACAGTGGAATTTATCGCCAACGCAGCGGATGCCCTTCCAGCTGCAACCCATCACTGGGAAACATCCATACACACTCATTCACACACATAGACTATAGACAGTTTAGCTTACCCACTTCACCACATGTCTTTGGACTTGTGGGGGAAACCGGAGCACCCGTAGGAAACCTACACGAACACAGGACGACATGCAAACTGCACACAGAAATGCCAACTGACCTAGCCGAGGCGCGAATCAGCGACCTTTTTGCTGTGAGGCGTTGTGCTATCCACTGCGCCACCGTGATGCCCTATTACAGTATTATTATTATGATTATTATTATGATTATTATTATTATTATTATTACCTCCAGAACTGTCTTGACCATCTGCGCTCCCAAAGAGCACCTCACACCTTCAAAACGCATCACATTGCGTTCATTGTGTTTCGTCTTCTGAAGCGCAGCTCCTTTATTACAGAAGAAAAAAACTCACGCAGCTTCTCGTACCGCAGCAAATTTAGATTTTTCTTTTGATATTCGGCGGCAGTTAATCAGGAAGTGACGATTTTGTTTTCTTTGACATTATTTGCACATCTTTTATACGATAGTCTAGTTTTCCGTTTACATTTTTCCGCATCTTTGAATGGAAATGTTGCTATTGACTATACCGTGGGTGTCTATTTTCAGTAGTTTGTGTAATACTTACTATATGCATGCCTCGCATTTCATGATTTTGCCAAGTTTGATGAGACCCTGGATTAACATCTATGTTGATCCTGGAACATCATTTTTGTTGGAAAATTTAATCCATACCTATTCCCTACCACTAAACCCAACCATAACTGTCAATTATTCCCAAAATCAGCAGGGAATAATAGTTTGATAACAATCATGTAGAAGTGCATAACCCTAACTGTAAGCCCAAACTTAGCTTAAAGATAAACATTTCCCTTAATTCTGATTGGCTGATTGGAATGTTGCTCCAGGATCAACATAGATGTTAGTCCAGGAACATGTCCTACCTGGTGAATTCAGGTTGGCGTGCATGCCTCAGTGAACTAAATTCATGTTTAAATCAATCACAACTCATTTATTAATCAAACTTATTTTCAGTGGTTTTATAAATAATCACTGGATTCTGACATATATACCTGTGATAGGCTATTGCAACAAGCGATTATCAAAGACAACCGCTTCTTGAAATAAAACTTTGAATTTTGCAGAATAGGAGACAACTTTGCATCCCTAAACCAATAAATGGATGAGCATAAAAGATCACACTGTATGTATGGACATAGTTGTCTATTAAAATACTCACTATCGTTTAATTTGACTTCACGTTTGGGCTATACGTAAACACCTAATGTACAAGAAAAGGTTGAATACCTACTATATCTATTGATAGGCTAGGTCTGAATATTTTTCTGCATCTCTGCTGGGCACGAATATGCATTGACAATGGTACGAATCGTTATGGGTATATTATATATACCTATATATTATATAATTTTAAAAACTATAATAATAATAATAATAATAATAATAATAATGACAATAATAATAAT
>CAIGQQ010038338.1:4753216-4763216 GCA_903798035.1 Danio albolineatus
TTATTATTATTGGTTGATTTACAATTGAAAAGTTGCTGTGTAATGTTTTTCACCTCTGATAAGTATAAAAGTTTTATATACTGCCAAATAAACATATGGGAACCAGTAGGTTGATCACACACTTCATTTTGCATTGAAATGCACAGCATTTTCTCCTGTACATCGCATGTGGTGAAAATATTCTGTGTTTTCATCACTCACTTGATTTAATTGTTGTATGAAGAAAATGTACATATATTCCTGGCTTTTGTGTGAGCCCTTTATTTGTTTATGATGTCTTTTATTTCACCTATTTGACAGATGTGTATAAGTGTATAAGATTATAAGTGTATAAGATTACACTATACACTAATCAAGTTTTAGGAACAACAAATTATAACTTGACTTCTAGTTGATCATTTGGTCTCAGAAGTGGCTCATTTGAAAGGCAAAGGCCTCAAGATTACGCTTATTTTACCAAAACAAAATATGATGCCTTGATTTTTAGTTATTTAATTAGGATAGTAAGGTCTGACTTTGCTTAGACAAAAGTTTTGTCACTTAACAGAAATAATGACCAGTATAGAATATAAAGTCATGCTGCAGTGGAAAAGGAATTAATATTGTGTGTGACTCCCATGAGCTTGGAGGACTGCATCCATACATCTCTGCAATGACTGAAATAACTCATTAACTCAAATAAGTCATCTGGAAT
Source organism: Danio albolineatus (assembly GCA_903798035.1). Taxonomy (NCBI): domain Eukaryota; kingdom Metazoa; phylum Chordata; class Actinopteri; order Cypriniformes; family Danionidae; genus Danio; species Danio albolineatus. Next base: position 4,753,911 of record CAIGQQ010038338.1, read on the forward strand.
GACAAAGAAAGCGTTCTTGCAGGACTCCCAGAGTTCATCAAGATTCTTTGGATTCATCTTCAATGCCTCCTTCTTCATCTTACCCCAGACGTGCTCAATAATGTCCATGTCTGGTGTTTGGGCTGGCCAATCCTGGAGTACCTTGACCTACTTTGCTTTCAGGAACTGTGATGTGGAGGCTGAAGTATGAGAAGGAACTATCCTGCTGAAGAATTTGCCCCCTCCTGTGGTTTGTAATGTAACGGGCAGCACAAATGTCTTGATACCTCTGGCTGTTGATGTTGCCATCCACTCTGCAGATCTCTCGCACGCCCCCATACTGAATGTAACCCCAAACCATGATTCTCCCTTCACCAAACTTGACTGATTTCTAGGAGAATCTTGGCTCCATGTGGATTCCAGTAGGTCTTCTGCAGTATTTGTGACGATTGGGATGCAGTTCAACAGATGACTCATCGGAAAAATCAACCTTCTGCAGCTTTCACAAACGATCAGCTAGAAGTCAAGTTATTTGTTGCTTTCACAACTGAGATTGATGACAAGACTTTTGTCTGGTAGTGTATGGTAGATGCATAAATTTATAAGTGTATAGCGTGTCATTTGGGACGCAACTATAGTCTTTTGCGTTGTACACGTTATTGCGCTGCACTGTGAGATTGATTGAGTGCACTTCAGAACGTCCACTATGGTTTCGTACACCACTACAAATGGCTGCTCCTTCAAATAGTGCACTATTAAGGGTATAAGTGGTGATTTCAGATACAGAGTTTGACTATGTCTGACTGTCATCATGGCTGTTATTATAGGACATTCGTCTCCTGAATGCTGGGAAACCTGCGCAGCACACAGTGGAGGTGGAGAGAGATCTGGATAAAGCCGACGGCATGATCCGCCTCCTCTTTAATGACGTTCAGATGCTCAAAGACGGACGCCACCTACAGGCCGAGCAGATGTACCGCAGGTGAGTTCAGATGATGTTTCTGTGCACAAAGAAACCCCCTATTAACTACAAAATGTCACAACTGACCAATCAGAATCAAGCATTTCAGAAAGTCCTGCGTTTTACGTATTTAAAGGACACAGACTGACTTGCGATTGTGCTTTCTCAGGGTTTATCGTCTGCACGAGCGTCTGGTGAATCTGCGCAGTGACTATAACCTGAGGCTGAAGTCTAGCGCCACTACAGCTACTCATACCACCGTCACGTCCATCTCCCAGAAGTCAGTGCAGCGCGTGCGGCCCGAGTTGGATGAGGTGACGCTCCGCTACGCTCAGGACCTGCTGGCCTGGGTGGAAGAAAACCAGCGGCGGATCGACACGGCCGAGTGGGGCATCGACCTGCCTTCTGTGGAGTCTCAGCTGGGCAGCCATCGAGGACTGCACCAGACCATTGAGGACTTCAGGGCCAAGATCGAGAGAGCACGAGCTGATGAGGTGCGCGCTTGTTGATTCTTAACGCAGAGCTTTAGATACATTTCCTAAATTTGAAAATACGTTTCACTTTTCCTATGCCATAAAAGAAATACTAAAGTAATTCATAGTAAATACTGCAGTGCTTTTGAAGCATATTATCGTAAAACGTTTACATAGAATACTAGAGTAGCTCCTCCCCTTTAAAAAAAACAGCCAATAACCTTTTTGTTTTATCACAGCTCTGCCAGTAAGAGTAGTTGAGCTCAAGCACATCAAATGAAAAGCAAACGAGAAGCGTCTTGAGGGAGAAGGTCAAATACTAGAGAGCATTTAATTGGTCAAGATTTGATATGAAACTTAAATACACTGTAAAAAACAAAAAGTTGAGTTAACTTAAAACTTTAAAAGCAACCGGCTGCAAAGAAATTTTGAGTTTACTCAACATCAGTGGTTGAAGTCGTGCCAAATGATTTTTTTAAGTTGACTGAAATGGCTGGTTTTGTCACGTTCACCAGCGATCTCCACTGTCAGAGATCGCTGGTTCACACACACACTTCCGGGAACTACAGACTGCTAAAAACTACAACTCCAGTCATGCAGCGCACACACACACTCCTGCTCCACATCACGACTGATTGCATACACACCACCAGAGGACCATCAAAGATTGATTACACTCACTACATAAGCAGCCCATACACACACTTCCATGCTGAGTATTGTTATCTGTAATAGTGACCTTACGACGCGTTTCTTTTGTTCCTGTTTGTCCGTGTTTTGATCGTAGCTTTGCCATTTGTTTATCCTTGTCTGCCGCCAGCCTTTCTACCTGTTTTTTGACTACGATTATGGATTTCATCTATATACCTGTTTGCCCCCCTTGACCACTGCTATACTGACTTTTAACATTAAACTGCATTTGGATCCTCAACTCCGTTGTCATTGTCACTGGCAATATCAGAAAATATATTTAAAACAGACAAACAGTACTGCACTACATGACTTTGTCTACAAAGCATAATCTACTTAAATACACTTAATTGTACTAACCTGAACACTCCACATTTCTTTATAAACGTGCCCACGTACATTTGGCTATATTCCTTTCCAGTTTAACAAGCGAATTAACGTTAAACAGTCCTTCAAATGAAGTGAACTTCACAAAACGCTAAAGAACAGACCGAGCTTGTCAGAAATTACCCCCACATTCCCTTTTTTGGGAGCATAACATTACATTTTACTTTAGATTTGCATGATTTTTAGGTTAATTTTGACACTAAATCTAAATCAAAACTTCCCTGAATCAAGCAATGGCAGCTGCTGCTGATGAGAAAACACCTCTGATAAAATTCCATAAAGACAGACTGAGCGTGTGCAAAGGCAGGAAGTAAACGCTCCAGTGAACAACTCAAAATGTAAAGTCTCCTCAACTTAAGTATTTATTTTCATTGAACAAACCAGTTCTAAACATTCAGTTAAATCGATTTTAAAAGTCAACTCAACACTTTTCTTTTAAATATGTCCACCCAACTTACAACTTTGAATTGAGTTAACAGTTTGTGAGTTGGATTTTTTTACAGTGTATACGGTGAAGTTGAAAATATTGTTGATCCATTTATGCAGAAGTGACAAACTGCAAGCTTTGGTTTCAGTTTTAAATCTTCTAAACACAAATTTTGTCACTGTTTTGGAGTACACTAGCTTATAGATATTCTTAAAGATGCAGTAGGTGATCTGTGAAAATGCTAACTGGTTAGCATAACATCTTTGAAACACAATCCTTCCCCTGCCATCCAAAGCCAAGCCTCCTGAAACACGAACGCGCACATTAAAGATGACAGCAGACAACCCACTGATTCATGTCATTCACCAGTTAGAACAGTAGTTAGTCGTTTGCTGGGGGCGTGCAGGAATTACACTTATTACCAAGCCATACTTACATGCTATTTCAGATTGCATATACAAAGTAGCATGGTAAACAATATAGGGAGCGCATCACTGGTGGTCAATGTTCAAAAATGAACCAATGTAATGTGAATATGGAACCAACTAGGGTATAGGGTTATTTACTTATGTTTTGTTGTTAAACTAAATGAAAATCGACATTATCGATGCTGTAAAAGGTCCTTATGAAACTGAAAATAGTCACATCAATCTATCGGCAGAAGATTTCAGTGGATTTCAGTAAGGTTTAGAAAATACTGGGTGACACTTTACAATAAGGTTCATTGGTTAGTGCACTTATTACAGCATATAATTACATATATACAGCATTTATTCATCATAATTGAACATTTACTAATGCATTATTAACATCCAAGTCCAAGCTTGTTAACATTAGTTAATGCACCGTTAGTTAACATGAACTAACAATGAAGAGCTGTATTTTCATTAACTAACGTTAACTAACATGAACAAATACTGTAGTATATGTATTGTTCATTGTTTGTTCATGTTAGTAAATGCATTAATTAGCATTAACTAATGAACCTTATTGTAAAGTGTGACCAAATACTGTAATATACAACAGCATACCACAATTAACTACATTTTACTGTAGTAAATCCTAAAGTATACATCTGGTACTATTTAATAGGAGTGGATTGAAATAATGCATACTATTTTATATAAAAACAATTAAGTGTTGGCTTTAAAAATGGATTCTGTGATTATAAATGTCTTTAAAGTGACGTTTTTGTGTGTGTGTGTTTCAGAACCAGCTCTCTCCCGCTAGTAAAGGCACATACAGGGAATATCTGGGCAAACTGGACCTGCAGTACAGCAAACTGCTGGTAAGTGCTCTAACTGCTAACTATTTAACCGCTTCAGGCCTACTGAAGTGTCAAATAATGTGTTTTTCTGCTCTCTAGACCACCTCCAAGTCTCGTCTGAGGAATCTGGATCAGCTGTATAACTTTGTCAACGCCGCCACCAAAGAACTGATGTGGCTCAATGACAAAGAGGAAGAGGAGGTCAATTACGACTGGAGTGATCGCAACGCTAACATGGGTGCCAAGAAGGACAACTACTCGGTAAGTGTATCATTTACCGTGAATCGAATAGATTATTAATGTAAAATAATGCTTAAATGTGATGAGGAACGTTTGATTCTGTTACTAATTGTTGTTTAGCTTATTGTCGTATAACGTTTTCCACCATTTTGTGCTTTAGCTTTAGATGCTAACTTCAAATTTGACACCACATGGCATATCTACAGTAACTCACAATTATAGGCATTTTCATTATATTATTGCTTGAGCGAACGAGAAATTCACTGAAATATCACAGCAACAGAGTTGACACATATTTAATCATATTTTGGTGAATGCTAAACATTTTGTATACATTAGCTGCGTCCCAAATCGCATACTTGTGCACTTTTCTACGCCATTTTCTACGCCAATATGAAGTGTGTAATGATGGACACTTCACGCACTCAACGACCGGAGCTTCGTGCATATAACGGAAGAGGCTGAGCTATTGGGCGCACATGTTGGATAACTTTATTTATTTTGGACTGTGAAAGCAAATTTCTACTACGAGAGTGATTATAGCGCCTCCCGATGGTGAATGCAGTTATATTCACGCCAGGTATTATTTGGTATTTTGGTCATTTACTTAATTAATTTGGCGACCGTCAAACGTCATCAGGGAAACGTTTTGAACTTCCGCTTAGTAAAAAAGCCATTAGTGTTTCATTTGGGACAACACTACACACATATACTGTGCTGTTGAGTGTGTAAGTGCATAAGTGCATAGTGTATAGTGTGTCATTTGGGACGCAGCTATTATTAATGAGAGAAGAATAATGACACGTCTCAATGCCTTCCCGCCACAGGAAGTGGTCACATGCTTATCAGTGCTTTACTGATTGTTCTGCCTTTTTATAAGCAATGTAACAAAGTCGACCAGAACACAGAGACAATTGAAACAAATGTTTTTTTGTTGTTTTGGTTTTTTTTTTTTTATCAGGGGTCACCACAGTGAAATGAACCACCAATTACTCTGGCATATGTTTTTTTTTACACAATAAATGCTCTTCCTGCTGCATCAAACAACCACACACTCCCATTCATACACACTACATCCAGATACATGAATTGTATCTGAATGTAAGATTTAGGCAGCAGAGACAGAAAAAATAGGTACAGTGGCAGTCTTTAAGTTCAGATTTTCCAATACAAATGTCACCAAATGCATGCAAACATTATCTTTAGAGGCCGATTAATAAAAAATAACAATAGAAGGTTTATCTTGGAGACAAAATGCACTTGCAATGTTAGAATCAACTGTATGATGTGCTGCTTCAACCAAAATTTTGGGTCAAATATGGACAAAATTTCTACAGTTCTACTGAGATGCTTTCAAAAACTGCACAAAATAATTAATTAATTTTTATTTAATTAAAAACTAAAACAAATAATGCACATTTGATCAATAATTCACAAATCGCAACCACCAGGAGTGAATTTAATGTATTGCAATAAAGTTCTTTGATTATGGCTGTTTCAAGAGTTCACACATAGATATTGCCTGACGCTATTAGCAGGTTTGTCATGCTGTCCCAGGAGAGAACCCTGAGTTTGGAGATAATTGAGGGCTCCCGGGGCTCCCGTCTGGTCAATAAGCATATAAGGGGGTCCGAGATCAGGAAGGTCTCAAGAGCTCCCCGTGGTAATGGAGGAGGTCTATTTATTGTAGGCTTGGATCAATCTTGATAATTGCTGATTACAGATGAAAGACCAGCCTCTCTAAATTAGTGTGTAAAACTTCACTTAAGGCCAGGGGTGTCCAAACTTTTTCGAAGGAAGGGCCAAAAACCACGCAGCAATTTATATTCTTAGTGTGTGGCTTTCAGTTTAATGTTATTTTAATAAATATTATTATATAAAAATAAAATTATAGATGCAAAAAAAAAAAAATTATAAAACTGCAACTAACCTCACACAAACGAGACAGGTTTTGCTGAATTTTGATTGTAGTCCATTCGGTTCAAAAGTTATAACGTTTCATAAGTGAAACTTTGGACAAGTGGTGGCGCTAGAGAGTTTGAGTTTGCCCTCTATTATTGTGTCAAATTATACATACGGTTATATGGGCTGCCATTCAAATCCGGCGGAAGAAGAAGAGGAAGCGGAATAATAATAATAATAATAATAATAATAATAATAATAATAATAATAGGAATGCTAACAGAAACAATAGGTTTCAATAATAATAATAATAATAAAATAGTAATAATAATAATAGTAATAATGATAATAATAGGAATGCTAACGGAAACAATAGATGTCTATACTACTACTACTACTACTACTACTACTACTACTACTAATAATAATAATAATAATAAAATAGTAATAATAATAATGATAATATAAATAATAATAATAATAGAAATGCTAACGGAAACAATAGGTGTCAATAATAATAATAATAATAATAATAATAATAATACAAAATAATAATAGGAATGTTAACAGAAACAATAGGTGTCTATAATAATAATAATAATAATAATAATAATAATAATAATAATAATAATAATAATAATACAATAATAAAATAGTAATAATAATAATAATAATAATAATAATAATAATAATAATAAAAATAATAAAATAGTAATAATAATAATAATAATAACAACAATAATTGGAACGCTAACGGAAACAATAGGTGTCTATAATAATAACAATAATAATAAAAATAATAATAATAATAATAATAATAATAATAATAGCAATAATCATAATAATAGCAATAATAATAATAATAATAATAATAATAATAATAATAATAATAAAATAGTAATAATAATAATAATAATAATAATAATAATAGGAACGCTAATGGAAACAATAGGTATCTATAATAATAATAATAATAATAATAATAATAATAATAATAATAATAATAATAATAATTGCAATTATAATAATAATTGCAATTATAATAATAATAGTAATAATAAAATGGTTGAGCTTGTCCATATTTTGCCCAAATTTGTGTTGAAAGAGCCTAATTCTTTGGGAGTGTAGGAATAGGTCTTTAAGTGGTTGATAAATAGGGAGATATATGTTACCGTCTGAAATCATCTTCATGGCTTTATTAATTCCTCAGGGACTGATGCGAGAACTGGAACTCAGAGAGAAGAAAGTCAATGACATCCAGGCCACAGGAGACAGACTCATTAAAGACGGACATCCAGGCAAGAAGACTGTCGAGGTATGGAGATAATCATGTTTTTAAAAGAAAGATCTGCTCGCCAAAACTGCATTTTCTTTCAATCTTTTTTTTTTCTTTATCAAAAATGCAAAATGAAGCCCGACTGGATTATCAGCGAATCTGGCTTTATTCTGTAAGAACAACCACCTAGATTTACACTTTACTTACATAGCATTTATGCATTAGTATTTATACTTCATGTATTCAGACTTGTGCTTTTGTTCATAAAATTATAGAAACCACCCAAATAAAAAAATACTATAGAAATTAATAGTGAATACTGAACCGGTTTCTGAATGATACTACAGTAAAGTACTTGAAATACTCTGTTGTGGTAATTCTATAGTTGCTATGGTAACACAACAACTATAGTTATATAAACAAATGACCCACTACTTTTCTACAACTATAAGGTATTGTATATTGTATACCTTATAGTTGTAGAAAAGTAGTGGGTCATTTGTTTTTGGGTCATTTTGTAGAATAAAGCCCGATTCGAAGCGGAGACTAAAGGGATTTTTTCTGAGAAAACAAACGACTGGATGTACATTAACCCTTATTTAATGTTTTATCGCCCAGTCCTAATCATAAATGTCTTTACTGTCACTGTTGATCACCTGAATGCATGCTTAATTCAGTGATGTGTTGAGTATTGACTCTATGTGTTGTGTTGTTGATCTGCAGGCGTTCACCGCGGCTCTGCAGACTCAGTGGAGCTGGATCCTGCAGTTGTGCTGCTGCATTGAGACTCATCTCAAAGAAAACACTGCTTACTTTCAGGTGAAACAACGTCAAACATGCTAGATACATGTTAACAATGTACTAATTTATGCTAGAATTATGCTAACAACATGCTAATTCATACTAGAATCATGCTAGCAATTTGTTAATTCATGCTAGAATCATGCTAACAATATGCTAATTCATGCTAGATACATGTTAACAACATGCTAATTTAAGGATAGATATAGGCTAACAACATATAATTCTACTAATAACATACTAATCATGCCAATCAATGTTTGGAAATTGTTCGAAAATATTTTATGCGATGTTTCAACGCTATCATGGCAATCCGTAACTTACGTAAGAACATACTAGAAACCCGCTAACAACAATGCTTATACTAGATTAATGCTAGCAACATGCTAATTCATACTAAAATCATGCTAACAACATGATAGTTCATGCTAGATACACGTTAACCACATGCTAATTAGTGCTAGATAAATGTTAACAATATGGTAATTCATGCTTACAACATGCTAGTTACTGGTCGAATCATGCTAACAACATGCTAACTCATGCTAGAATCATGCTAATTATTGTTTGCTTTATCCACAAATCGTATATATTCCAACGCTATCTCACATGCTAACAACATACCTATTCTAAAATAATGCTATGTACTAGATACAACATGCTAATTTATGCTAGATACATGTTAACAACATGCTAATTTATGCTAAGCACATGCTAATTCATGCTAGAATCATGCTAATCATTGTTTGGTAATACTGTTATATTCTCAAATCTTATGTGATATTCCAGTGCTATCTCACATGCTAACAGCATACCTATACTAAAATAATGCTATAAAATGTCATGTTAGCAACATGCTAATTCATTCTAGAATAATGGTAGCAACATGTTAATTAATACTAT
>CAIGQQ010038338.1:4767638-4802787 GCA_903798035.1 Danio albolineatus
ATATATATATATATATATATATATATATATATATATATATATATATGGAATTTAAAAAATATATATATATTTATTTTTTATATAATTGTTTTAATAAATTAAATTAAATTAAATTTACTTGTTATTTATGGAATTTATGCCTAATATACAATTTGTTGTGAAGACCAAAATAAATAGCCCCAAAAAAAACTTTAAAAATGAACGTTATACATTGAACATTTGAAAGAATGTCTTATTTTTTAATAATAAAAATTCCAATTACTGCTTCTCATAGTAATAATAGCACTTCCAAATAAAAATCTTTACATTAAAACAAAAGAGAAAAAAATTGCACGTATTAAATACATTTTAATGACTACATGTTAAATTAAATACTTTTATCTTTTTACTTGCATGCTTTTTACTTGGCTGTGTAATATATGTATTAGGTATTAAATTATTACAAATATGTTTTAAAACCAAGGCTTATTTTAAGTAAAAAAAATACGTCAAATTGTTGTTCATCTGACAATGAACTGTAAAAGTAGAAGTATAGGTATCTTATCTACTGTATGTTATCGTGCTATGTGGTCGTGCTATGCTAATTAACCTAGCTAAGAGTTTTAAATGTCACTTTAAGCTGAATACTAGTATCTAGAAAAATATCTAGTCAAATATTATGTGCTATCATCATGGCAAAGATAAAATAAATCATAAATCTAATAAATTATTAGAAATTACTTATTAAATTATTGTTTAGAAATGTGTTGAAAAAAATCTTCTTTCTGTTAAACAGAAGTTGTGTAAAATATAATAAACAAATAATAACACCAGAACAAATCCCAGTAAGGAGGCAGACGAGACCAGAAGCCTCACACAGTCACTGCTTCAAACACGGCCAATTCCTCTGTGTGGAATGCTTTGTGTTGTCAGTGGTCAGTAAGTGCTTGTGTCGGTGTGTTTTCTCTCAGTCTGGAGACTGGACATCAGCAGACTGTGATTCTGTGGCAGAAACTTCACGCTGACCTCCGGGCTCTGCTGTCCTGGCAGTACCTGATGAAGGACATCCAGCTCATCCGCTCCTGGAACATCACCATGGTACGATCATCACATTATATACAGTTGATGCCAGAATTATTTCATTTTTTTCTTTTCCAAATATTTCCCAAATGATGTTTAATAGATTCAGGAACTTTTCACAGTATTTCCTATAATATTTTTTCCTCTGGAGAAAGTCTTATTTGTTTTATTTCAGCTAGAATAAAAGCAGTTTTTAATTTTTTAAACCATTTTAAGGTCAATATAGTTAGCCCCATAAGCAATATTTTTCTCATTGACTACAGAGCAAACCATAGATATACAATGACTTGCCTAATTACCCTAATTAAGCCTTTAAATTGCACTTTAAACTGAATACTGGTATATTGAAAAATATCTAGTAAAATAGTATGTAATTTAGTTGCCTGCACCAAACGCGATGTGACAGAAACATTGATATACCAGCACATTCTTTTAAATATCAGCACTCAAAACTAAATGGTAAGGGTTGTAATCGAATTAATACATACTTAACCTGTTTAACATGATTGTAGTACATTGGCTACTGAGTGACGGATGTTGTTGGTGTCTGTACTTTCATTTTCGAACCGTCTGCTAGTTACAACATAGGCTCATTCTAAAAACTTAACCCCATATACATTTCCTGAGATCACAAATTATGTAGCCAGAAGTATGTATGGCTGCATTTCGTCTTTTTAAACAAACACTATAGGGGCGGTATGGCATCTTTTCGTGCTTACCAGCTGACTGATTACATCCATATGTACGGCTTTCCTGCTGTTACCAGTTTGTCTAGTTAGCTTGCCATGTACGTCGGCGGACTTAACGCACAGAGAGAAGTTGAACACAACAACAGGGTTCGAGTGCGGTGAAGAACACTTCCAGAAAGTGAATAAGACAAAAACAGAAGCCAAAAAATGAAATAAACAAGTAAATAACAGGGTGAGAATATGGAAAAATCTGAAAACGTGGTAAAAATAAGGCAAGGGCCTTTCTTTTTCTGGATTGCTTTTTAAAACTGTCGGTTGGGTTTAGGGAAGTGGGTTGGCAGGTCAATCTGTGGTTTTGAATACACTATCCGCTTGTTAAGTGGTGACGTATCGGTGACGTATGGAATACCGTTTCCGGGTCCAAGCCGCTACTTATTTGAATGGAGAAAGTGTTTGTTTATTACCTCTTTTTAGTCCTATCACACATTAAAGTGAATTTTATTTAAAATCATGGTGTACGCAACAGCCTCTGGGCTTGCTGCATCACAAATACCAAAATTAGAAAAATGTATTTAAAAATTATAGACTTTCTGGCCATGGGATATTAGGCATGGACATATATTTTGCGATTGTGATTTTCGAAAGTATTACAGCGCTTTGTAAACGTTGATTGTTGCTGTTTGATGAGTCGCCTCATACAGTCAGATAGAGCGCTTGGACCTGGAAGCCCCTTCGCGTGACGTCACACTTAACAAGCGGATTGGGTTTAGGGAAGGAGGAGGGTGGGTCAGTTGATCAGTCAGTCAGTCTACAGTGGCCTCTAGTGGATTTACACGACAAGAACGGGCGCCAATCGCACTATGAGATAAATTTGAGACCTCAAAAAGTGTAAACAGCGCCCTCTGGTGGATTTCTGAAAAAAAAAAAAATAAATAAAAAAAATTAAAAATACTAAAAAATAAAAACCTTGCTCCTGGGACGTATTTTGTGATCTCCAGAAATGTATATAGCAGTACATTTTCAGAATGAGCCTGGGTTGGCTAGTTAATTTATTTTCAACATCTGAGGTGAAGTATTTGCTTCTGTTTTCAGTAGTATGGAAATAAACGTCATGTGAAATGGTGCTCAAATTAACAATAGTAGCATTTAACACTGAATAAAGCACATAATCAGTACCTGAGGTGATCATTGTCATAGTAGTTTACGCCGTTGTTCAGCCGTGATGTCGCAGAAACGTTTCTAAAATAGAAATTTTGTGCATCACTGTCACAGCAATTAGTTTTAACATGAAAAAGATAGCAGACTATCATCAGTTTCCATTTCAATAATCATGTGCAGTATTTCAAGCAATTCTAAACGGAAAATAACTAAGTCAAGTATCCATTATTATGTAATTTATTACAATGCAGATTGCTTTAAAGTAGCTTAATAGCTCTCAACTCTAGTGCGCTGTTAAAAATTAACAGTGTTCAAAATAACTATTGTTATTGATGCTTCTGTTACTTTTGTGTTTGGTTATTATCGATAGTGTTTCTTCAGATCATTAAACTATTCTTTAAATATTTTGTTAAGGCTGGACATGTTATTGAAAGTTATTCGAGAAACCGAAAAGGCACCACTGAATAACTTCTTTGAAATCCTTTTATATTTATGAGCAAATAAATGTCCTCTGTACAGTAAACAATATGGATACTTACCTCTAACTCAGTAATGTGATTGTTGGGTTGCAGACTGGCTGAGTTATATTTAGGTAACAGACAGTAAACAAGGAGAATTGCTTTATTGAATAAAAGGTCTTCAAGGATTCGCCTTGACAAATTAAAGACAAGAAATGGCTGTGGTAATATCTTACAATAGTGGTGCTGCCGGTTGTCAATGGCAGACAGATATAATTGCGAATATATAATTATAGCAGATTATCTTAATTTTGCCATTTAAACAATCATGTACAGTATTTCAAGCAATTCTGAATGGAAAATATCAAAGTCACTATTATTATTTAGTAATTTATTACAATGCAATGCATTAAAGGGATAGGAATAAAATGAACCAGGTGTCATAAAGTACTGTGTAATTAAGTTTTTTTTTACTTATAAATATAGTTAATTTCTGTAAATGCATGAACATTTATTCTTTATAACGACCTTAAACCTACCTGTACCTCCAAACCTGTGCCTTACCATAACCAACCCTGTAAGAAACTCTTCACTTTTTTTTTATAAATAGGCATACAGTATTTTAAAGCCCCCCTAGAGATAAACAATTTTCATTTCTGAATCTATTCAGCTGAGCTCCGAGTCTGGTGGGAGCACTGTTAGCTTAGCTTAGCATAGGTCATTGCAACGGATTAGACCATTAGCATCTAGTTTAAAAAAAAAAGTTTAGATAATATTTCTATTCTTCTGTAGTTACTGTACATTGTGTACTAAGACTGACAAAAATGATATCATGCAGTGCTGTTACCTAACTTGGGACTATTTTCAGGCTCTGTGTAATATTGTTGTGCTGCTGCAGTCATGGTACGGCAGTAAAGTTCCTTGATTATTACTCCAGAATGAAAGTACAGTTCAGGAAATTTCCTTTTCTGTCGGCCTTAGTACACGATAAAACTACAGAAGAGGCAAGCTTTATACATGAAAATGATCTAAATTCTTAAAATGTCTGAGCAAGATGCTAATGGTCTAATCCGATTTAATGATCTATGCTAAGCTAAGCTAAAATTGATCCCGCCAGACTCGCCTGAATGTATTCAAAAATGGTAAAACTCAACTGTTTAACTCTAGAGGAGCTTATAAATGAGCCCAATGTTTATACCCCCAAAAATTGGAGTGTTTCTTTAAATATACTAAAATTGTCCCTAACTTTAACCGAATCACTCTAGAAACAAAAGTGTTCTGCAGTTCATCTAAAAGCTTCTCAGTGTTGATTGAGCTTAGCCAAGGGGTTTATACAGTATGTTCACATATTGAGTTCAATCTATGCATTTTGTTCAGTTCAAGACGATGAAGCCAGACGAGTACCGGCTGATCCTGAGGAACCTGCAGCTCCACTATCAGGACTTTCTCAAAGACAGACAAGAGTCAAAGCTCTTCGTTTCCAGTGACAGCATGCAGATCGAGAGGGACTATAAGGAGACCACGCAGCATTTTGACAACCTGTTGCGCACGCTGGAGAAAGGTACACCCTTAAGTCACCACACACAAACATAAACTTGTTCATACTGTATGTAAATTATGTAAAATTATGTAAATGATGTTTCTACTATACAAACTGTACATTCTATCCCCCTGCTCTATGAGTATAATTAATATTTTAGTTTTCTAAAATAAGCTTGGTGGGGTAACTGTTAAATTCACATTACAGGAGCTGCTGTCAGAGCACAGGGTGAGTCTGGACGACATTAGTCTATGGATGAGCTGCTTTATTTATGTTTTGTCAGCATTTGTGTCCTATGCTTTGGATAATCGTGCATCTCTACAGAGTGTGCATGTGTTAAGGGGGGGAAAACATCCTGCAAATGCTATATTTCTGAGTCAAATTCATTCAGATTTGGTGTCATATTATATATTAATATATATCCAAATCCATTGAAATATGTATTGATAATGTCTAAAATCTCCCCTTAAGGTGTCTGCATCAATGCAAATGTGTTAAAGCGATTTTTATACACATAGGAAGCATGCTAAATGCAAGTAAAGTGTGTATTTTAATGTTTCTATTTGGAAAAACTTGTTTCTATTTGATGAATAATTTCCAAGATCATTTAGTGTAACAGATATAATTTATGTCAAAAATGAAACATACTTACTGTGACATCTAAGAATAAGTCATCATAGTAAACCTGATTTTTTGGACATGATTGAACACATTTTGCTGACAAATGGGTAAAAATGAAGGACATTGGTAAAAGATAAAGATTTTAAATGACAATTAATTTTGTATTATATTTTGTATTTATGTTTTTTGGAGGCAATATGTGATCATTTAATAATTTAATTTAAATTTTTCATTAAATGATTTGGTTTTAAATTTGCCTGTCATTACTATTTTGACATACAGCTTAAGCTATTATTACACTGAATGACGTTTTATTTTATAGCCCTAAAAAATGCTTGAACTCTTTATGCACAGTATTGCTTTTATTTATCTATTTTTTTGGTATGAAATATGAGCCACTAACACAGACTGAATGTGTGTGAAGTGACATGAATGTTGGCTGCAGCACACCAATGTTTCATTAGTGTCACTGAGGGTTTTGCAATTTGCATATATGTTCTGTTTCTTTTTTATTTTTAGCAATGTTTTTGTCACATTTTCATATTTCTGTAATTTCTCATCTCGTTTTTGTTAAAGTTAAGCTAAGAAAAAATCACGAATAACAAAAAAGACTATATGATTTATTCAGCTCGATCTCGTGCGGAAATGTAACTATTTTACATTTTGTCAGTTTAGTGACAAGTTCATCCTGTGAATTAAAACGTACGATTTTAAAAAGGAGGCGTGGCACCAAACCCGGCCCATAAACTTTACCGTCTTTGTGGGATGAGCAAATTGTGCTAATATGAACGAATAAGATCGTACAAATTCATATGAATTAGCCACTAAATGTAAAAGTTACAGTTAAATGTTAAAGTTAAAGTAAAATGTATAGTTATACTCAAAGTACCATTACTTGCCCAAAAATGTAATGCAAGTAGAGTAAAATCATCTGGGTCACACTTTATTTTAACGGTCCGTTTGTTAAATTTAAGCTACATTGCATCTACACTAATTCTCATAAGATTATAAGTAGACTGTTAGGTTGGGGTTGGGGTTAGTGTAAGTTGACATGTACTTGCAAAGTTTCTTTAGTCAGTTAAAGCTCTCATAGTTAGTTAAATGTCTGGTAAATGTCAGTATCAACAGATATTAAGCAGACAGTCTACTAATACTCAAATGGACCATTGAAATAGTGTTACCAGTATCTGTTGTAAATATTACTCAGAGTATGAGTAAAAAGTAGACCTTTCAACAGTACTCAAGAGTAGTGAGTAGTGAGTATTACAATGTAATTTATGGATGTGTGTAAACGTAACGTTCTGTAGTGATTTTAGTTATTGCCCAGCAGGCACAGAACACCATAAGATGTTAATATTGGGTTAGATTTAGGTTGTGATGTCAGGTGACCAAAATTCAATGTCTAGCCAGCGTCTAAAGAACAACATTATTTTGATGTCCAATAACGACGTCAAATGATGTTGATATTTGGTTGATTTTAGGTTGTGTTAGAAAGTGACCAAATCCAATGTTGAACAAACATCTTAATCCAACGTCATATTGATGTCAAATACTGACATTTATTCGTCAGGTGTAGCAACCAAAATCCAACATCTGATAGACGTCATAGTGGTAATGTCTACACAACGTCAAGCTGTAACATCATTATTAGACATTGGCTGCGTCCGATACCGCATACTTCCATACTATATATTGCGCTCAAATCAGTATGCGAGCCGAGTAGTGAGTCTGAATGCTTAGAATTCTAAAATCAGTACGCGGATGACCTAGTGCTTCCGGCGAAATTCTGAAGTGTGCATCCTATGCATGCTGCGCTATCCCATCATGCACCGTGAGAGAATTCATGAATTGGCGTGAGGCGATGCAACTGACGTGGGTAGATCTCGTGATCATGACAAAATGGTGGATGTAATACATCCAAATTCCATTCATACTTCTCACATTCATGCTGTATAGAACATACTTTTCCAACGGACGAATAGTACGTTTAAATTCAAATGCGGTACCTACTGAGTAGTAGGCGGTTTCGAACGCAGCCATTGATTTGGTTGATTTTAGGTTGGATGTTGATGTTGGCCTGACGTTGACGTTGTCAACCAGATTTTCATTTCCAAACAAAATGCAACGTCCCCACGACGTTGGGGTACACCGTCAATCATGACAATCAACATCCATCATGAGGCTGTGCCTTCTCATCGATGACATGCATCTAAACAGTCTCTGGGTCAATGTGTGTAAAGATTTTGGACATCTTCTTGGATGCTTCCAAACAGAAAATATTAGAAAAAATTAAAATAAAATCACAGAAGGGCGAATATTTTGAAAAATTCCTTGCTGTTAAACATAATTTGGGAAATACTGTTTAAATCCACACAAGGGCAAATAATTCTGACTTCAGCTGTATTTTATTTCAAGTGACAAAAATGGATGTAGTTTTATGGTTGTAGTTTCAGTTAACCCTGCAGCGTATATATGAAAGGAGAGATAAAGTGTTGTTTTTTTTCCCCTATACTTTTGATAGAAAGTAATCCTAACAGAGGTTTTCTCTTCACAGGCGAGCAGGATGAGTCTGTGTGTAAGTCGTACATCACCCAAATCAAAAACCTGCGTCTGCAGATAGAAGACTGCGAGTCTCGAACGGTGGCTCGTATCCGACAGCCTGTGGATAAAGATCCGCTCAGAGACTGCATTCAGAAAACTGCTGACCAGAAGGTACGACAGAAACATGCACTCCTAATAATAATAATAATAATAACAAAACAATTTTTTTATATTTCATGTATACATTTAAGTATGATTTGACAATTAAAAAAATCTTTCAAATGTTCTTGTAATGCATCCATTCTATTGACCTTATTGACATTAACAGAGATGAATAAATACTGTAATAAATGTATTGTTCATTGTTTATATTAGTACATACATTAAATAATGATGTTAGTAATATTTTACAGCAATTCCTTACTGAAAATCCATTTTATTTCTACTGTAAATGTTTGTTTTTTAATATAATTATTCGGTAACACTTTATTTTGATGCTCCATTTGAGTATTAGTAGACTGTCTGCTTAATATCTGCTGATACTGCTCCTTCAACAGACATTTAACTGACTATAAGAAACTTTGCAAATACATGGCAACTTACACTAACTCTAACCTTAACCCCAACCTAACAGTCTACTTATAATCTAATGAGAATTAGTTGCACTGTAGATGCAATGTAACAAACGGACCATCAAAATAAAGTGTAACCAATTATTCTTCTGATTACTGTGTAATATATGGGTTGGACTGTGCTGTTTGTGATATTTGGCTGGATCGGCTCTTCAGAGAGTTTCTGTGTGTCTCTCCAACAGAAAGTGCACGTGGAGCTGGACGGCATCAAGAAGAACCTGGATAAAGTGTCTGAGAAAGCAGAGGAGGTACTGTCCTCCGCGGATCAGTCCAGCGCTCCAGTCCTACGCTCAGAGCTGGACATCACCGTACAGAAGATGGGTCAAACCTACAACCTGTCCTCCGTCTACCTGGAGAAGTACGAACCGTTCTTAGTTCTGTGCACAAATACTCTGTTCACAGTATCAGTGCCATTATGAAGCTCTGATTCATAAAGTGGGGATCACACGACAGTGACTATGTTAACATGGACATCAGTAATTAAATTATTTGCTTTAATCTGAATAAAACAACATTATGATTGAAAGGGTCACCAAACACACATTTTTTTAAGCTGTTGACAGTCATATATGTGTCCCGCGCTGCTATAAACACTATTAGGACACATATATTTCGCTAAAGAGTGAAAATTGGTTGTTTTTGCGTTATCTCGAGCAAATTCGTTCTTCCGGTTTGAAACGATTTTTTGAAGCTGCGTCACGCCGATGAGATCCATGCGTGTATTCCGGCGGAGGAGAGTGTACCGCCCAGTACATCGTGACGTCTCTGAGTGTGTGGCATTAATTCATGAGAAAGACTTGGTTCGAACCAATCAGAGCGATCTATTGTGTATGTGGCGCATTAATATTCACGATCGCTTCGAAGATTGCTTGTACCTGTTGCAGTGTTCAGGCGGCAGAGAGACGCCACGTTGTGTTGCCAAAACAAGTGGAAGAAGAAGAATCGTTTGGAGACACAGGTCGCCAGTGTTGTGTTTATGTGCTGCAACGAAGGTTTTGTTTTCATTTCCCCGCTATGAGAGCGCAGCTGGACTCCCACGCGCGCAGCAGAAATGCGTTTGGAAGGAACTTTTTTTTTCACCCGAGAGCTTTCCGCAACTGGAAATGGTGAAATCCGGATTTGCCGCTTGTCTCCTTTAAAAAAAATCCACAGCTCCAGTTCATGTTGATTGTCCTGTCTTTGGTAAATACGCGATCTGTGCTCTTTGTTTGTTTATTCAGATGGGAAAGTTAGTTAGTTTCATCAGCAGTGCTGTTTCAGTGTTTAAAGACAGACCTTAGTCAAAATGATTAGAACCGTTATTGAGTGTACAGCACACTAACATCACTACAGCATTATAGACTGAAAGATCCACACACGGCTTTCTGACGCTACCTACCGAGAGCATAAGTTATCGAGAAACGCCGAGGGCTTTTTATTTCTCTCATATGCCGCGCCGTCTCAAACATTCCATTAAAAACGCACTCTTAGCAGTTTCTCGCATCTCGTTTGTCACTGGGGCATGCAAGAAATGTTCCTGGATTAAAGTGAAACTGCCGTTAAAGTCGACAAATTAATAATTTAACAAATAATTTGATTACTGACGTCCATATAAACACAGTCACTGTCTTTCTCCTCTTCGTCTGTGTGTTTGTTTTGCCTCTGTGAAAATTAGCACGTGCTCAAATGGAAACTCCCATTTTTATGCAAAAAACTTCCCTCTTTCCCTCCCCCGACTCTCCCACCTAAACCAAGCTGGACACACCCACTTTCCTGAGCTTTTCCAAACTAGAGGTGTGAAAACACCCCGCTGAGACAGGGGGGTTTTGTGGCCCTTTAATGTGCTTTTTGAATGTTCCTTACATGTTTCTGTGTTCATGTTATCGCACATAGTTCGATTAATATCATTACGTCACTATTCAATGCTAGCGTGCTATAAAATTGGTAATACGGTAGTTTCAATAATGCAATTAAATAGGAATCTACATGTGAAGAGTTCAGATGCAAAAGCCGCTAAACGAATGAGCTAATGACATCGAGTGAATGCTTTAGGCACGTAGTACATATTCAACAAATATTTTTTGCTTTAAATCATCCAAATCCCAACATCAGCGCATTCAGAAATAACAGTTTGTATGCAAAAGCCTCTAAACACCACTTGCCTTTGACAGCAGAAGCTGCTATATGCCGAGAACCAATCAGAAGGCGCGAATCAAATCATATGTGTTCAATGAGGAGACTCGTTTTATTCCGCTTCTGAATAAGATTTTAAAAGATGGAGTTTGATGAACTGGATGAGGCTGTCCGACTGTCAGTGAATTGCAAATGAAAACGTCCCGTACCTCAAAACTCTGTGCATTATAAGAAAAAGAAAACACACTGTACAGTCGGAAGTGTAGCATGCATTCATAACGTGCTTTTGTGCAGTGACGCTACTTTGAATGAGTCTGATTTACTATACATTAAACGGCAACTCCATTTCATGAAAGACTAAGTTAAGATGCCATTCTTTTATCTCGCATGGGTGCTATAAGGATAAACGAGAAAAATAGAGACTAAGACCTTGAGTATGGTGAGGATGAATAAATGGCAGCTTCTGAAAGTGTCTGCGAGACATCCTCATTTTGCTCAGTAGGCCCACCTTGTGTTTATTTGCTAATGTAAGCTATTTTGAAAAGATAAATATAATGTATAAAACTATACATTATTTGTATTACTTCACAATACCTATACGTCTGATGATCTTTTTAAATAAATGGACAATGCATAGATATTGATGTTTCACAATGTTTTTACACTACATTATTTGAATCAAGCTTAGTTTACTATGTTTACATAGCTTCGGGATCTCCACACTGTGTCGAAACGTCAGTTTCACGTCAGCCATCCTTAATGAAAAGCAAAGGAGAAGCGTCTTGAAGGGGGCGGGGCACGTCTGATACTAGAGAGCATTTGATTGGTCAAGATTTGATGAGAAACTGAAGTATGAGGTGACGTGGAAAATAAACGTTGATCCATTTAGGTGGAAGTGACTAACTACAAGCTTTAAATGTTTATATCAGTTTATTATCTTCTAAACATGAATTTTATCATGGTTTTGGAGCACACTAGCTTATAGACGTCTTAAAAACTACAAATACAATTTTTTTTTTTATTTCATGGGACCTTTAATGATGTATAAGATGAATACAGGCGACACGGTGGCGCAGTAGGTAGTGCTGTTGCCTCACAGCAAGAATGTCACTGGTTCGAGCCTTGGCTGGGTCAGTTGGTATTACTGTGTGGAGTTTGCATGTTCTCCCCATGTTCGCGTGGGTTTCCTCCGGGTGCTCCGGTTTCCCCAACAGTCCAAAAATATGCGGTACAGGTGAATTGGGTAAGCTAAATTGTCCGTAGTGTATGTGTGTGAATGAGAATGTATGGATGTTTCCCAGAGATGGGTTGGAAGGGCATAAGCTGCGTAAAACAAATGCTGGATAAGTTGGCGGTTCATTCCGCTGTGGCGACCCCGGATTAATAAAGGGACTAAGCTGAAAAGAAAATGAATGAATGAATGAAGATGAATACAACTCTTTCCTCTGCAGGCTTAAGACGATAGAGGTTGTGATCCGCAACACACAAGGGGCAGAAGATGTCGTGAAGAAATACGAGAATCGCCTGCGTGAGGTTCATACAGTTCCTACGAACGTGCAGGAGGTGGAGAACTACTGCTCGGAGCTCAAGGTAACGTGGGGGTAATCTTTGTATTGAAAACTGAAAATTCAAGGTTTATTTCAGCATTCAATCAGCAATTGGGAAATCTAATTTAACAGGAGGGATAATAGTTCCTCAGCCATATATATTGTGTGATAATATAAGTCTGCTTGTTTGGTGTGTGTTCAGACGATGCGCGTGGACGCAGAGAAGCAGCGGCCGGTGTTTGACGATATGGAAGGTGAGCTGGCCAAAGCCTCAGCGGTCAGCCAGCGGATGGTCCAGATCCACACGGAGCGGGACGCTGAGCTGGAGCACTACAGACAGATGCTGGGCAGCCTGCAGGAGCGCTGGCGGGCCGTCTTCGCCCAGATGGACCTGCGGCAGCGGGAGCTCGAGCAGCTCGGCCGGCAGCTGGGGTACTACAGGGAGAGCTACGACTGGCTCATCCGCTGGATCGCAGACGCTAAACAGCGACAGGAGAAGATCCAGGCTGTGCCTATAATAGACAGCAAGACCCTCAAAGAACAACTGGCACAGGAGAAGGTACCGAAAAAGCTTTCCTTTCCCCTGAGCTGCTCTCACTTTAAAAAATACTGTAGTAATATAGCAAATATTACAGCGTTTTTGAAGCACACAATACTGTATTACAAGATGTAGTGTATAGTATTTAAAACTCTTTGTTAATGAATGCTACAGAAGTGTTCACTATAAGATAAACTGTAATAAGTATAATATGCTAACCTTTTCTCTTACAGAAACTTCTGGAAGAAATTGAGAAAAACAAAGAGAAAGTTGACGAGTGTCAGAAATATGCCAAAAACTACATCGATACCATTAAGGTAAGAGACAGTTGCCGAGACATGATATACAGTATATGACTCATTCAAGAACTGCGGCTGCAATTTAAAGCTTTTTCTATTATTTTCTCTTAAACTATAATGATGTAACACACAGTATGTATCACTTACAGTAAACTGAATCCATTAGTAATGTATAATAATTCTAAATCAGGGCTATTCAATTGGCGGCCCGCTGGCCGAACCCGGCCCCTGAGACAATTTGTTCTGGCCCTCCAATTAGTGTGACCAAGACATCAGAAATAAATTTAGTTCAGTCGAAAAACAGCCGCTATAGCTATGAAGTGACGTGCATCTGTTCAATACAGCACGAGCTGCAGTTGAAGGCTGCGCAGAGCGTGAGTCACCTGACATTAAGCGAGTGGAGCGAGCAGCCGAAAACATGGATATGTTTGTAGAAAAGG
The DNA here is from genome assembly GCA_903798035.1 of Danio albolineatus. NCBI lineage: Eukaryota > Metazoa > Chordata > Actinopteri > Cypriniformes > Danionidae > Danio > Danio albolineatus. The sequence goes on from CAIGQQ010038338.1 coordinate 4,781,273, forward strand.
CCATTTATACAATGCATGGATATCGTTGTTAGGGATGCAATGATTCGCCGATTTCACTGTGCTTTAATTCGTCACGGTTAATTAATCTTAAAGGCTTCTCAATTGTGCGTTTCTGTTGCACAGAAGGAAACTGCTGCAATTAAACAGTTATGCCACCTGTGCGCTAGTTTAAAATTCCGAGCTTATACGCCGGGGCCAATACGCACGCACACTGGATTAACTATAGCAGCGCGCCATTCCACTATCACGTCCTTTCCGCGCGCAAGTTTGTTATTTCAAATGTAGAATGCGCCAATGTGTGCACGCAAGCGGAGCAACACACTCGCGGCTTTCTGGGCGCACACAGTAGAACACATCGCAGTGAGGTTGTGCGTGGCTTTCAGTGCAATGTCAACAAAAGGTTTGTTAGACGAATTATTATTAAAATGATTTAAAAGTACCTTTGAGGTACCATTGTAGACCATTCTGGTACAAATATGTACCTTTTGAAAAGGTACTGCCCCAGTGACAGCTCCTGTACCTTTATTTCTGAGAGTGTATGAACGCAGATGATAACAACAGTTCATCTAAATACTTAGGCCTACCTAATATAAAGCTTAAATTTACATTATACGTGATAACCTTGAAACCATGATTATTCTTCAGACTATAATCGTACAACCAAAATCTATAATTGTTGCATCCATAATCGTTATGCAGTTCAAAACACATGAATGTGTCTGAATGTAGAAGAAGCCTATACTTAAACAATGCACTGCTTTTGTTGTGCTTTGAAATAAAAAATTTGAATGTTTGTTAACAAAAAGCCAGATTGTAAAATGCACTGATATTATGTAGTTTCAAAATACAACATATTAACATTTTAATGTAGAAAAAGGCAGCGTGGGTGTCTTAAGGAGCACAAATGCAACATATGCAGTTGTTTGGCAATCATATTGCAAGTCATACCTCTCCGGTCCTTCTTTTGGGATGCTTTTCATGAACTGGCCCCCATGACAAACTAATTGAATAGCCCTGTTCTAAATGTTTAAGGGAGCTGTCACACCTAGACTTTTGTTTTGGAACCTGGTGCATTCCCCCAGTTAGTGCAGTTCGTTCGGCATATGTGAATTCAGCAATCGCTGGAACCCACACAAAGGAATCCCACGCGAACACAGGGAGTACATGCAAACTCCTCACAGAAATGCCAACTGACCCAGCCCGAGGCTCGAACCAGCAACCTTGTCGATTGTGCTACTCACTGCGCCTGTATTTAAATCATTTTCTTTTTTTTTAAAAGTAAAGACGAAATTCACTGAAATATCATGGTAACAGAGTTGACAAACAGTTAATCTTTTCTTTCTGTATCCTAAACATGCACAAAGGAATGAGAGAAGAATATTGCTAAAACAATTATATATATATATATATATATATATATATATATATATATATATATATATATATATATATATATATATATACCTAATATAATTTGTTATTGTTCAAAATTGTTCATTAAAATGTTTTGCTTTTGACAAAATAAATGATAAAAGATTTATCTAGGAGGCGCAAACTGTACCTGCAATTCTAAAATCACCATGAATCTGTACTTTTTACTATGTTTTTACACTAATAATTTTTTTTTGTTTCCTTCAGGACTACGAACTTCAGTTGGTTGCCTACAAAGCTCAAGTCGAACCTCTGACTTCTCCTTTGAAGAAAACCAAGATGGAGTCTGCCTCTGATAACATCATTCAGGAGGTCAGAGAAGGCTAACTTACATTAGCATGTTTTATGCATAGATAAATGAGGTTTTTATATTGTTATCTTGTATAATATTACATCCAACCAACTGATATCATCTGAATGATCTTTTCCATCATAGTATGTAACTCTGAGAACCCGCTATAGTGAACTGATGACTCTGACCAGTCAGTACATCAAGTTCATCACGGATACGCAGCGCCGCCTGGAGGACGAGGAGGTGCGTGACACCAGGGGTCCCTGTTCATACCAGACTAACTCAACACACTAACATTAACCAACCCAACCAACCACACTCATCATAAACAAATCATCTAGATATACTTAATGTATGGGTGACTCTACTTTACATTTATTCTCTCCCATTTTGTAAACAAACACCTGCAAGTACGACGAGTATCTTATAAATTATGGCTTAAATATATTAAGCATTAATAATTAGTTTATGTTTTATTGAACTTAGCTCATATTGATTAATCAGGAGATAGATCGGCAGTATTTATTTAAAAATATACCAGCATTTTTCATCAGAGCAGAACGTTATACCATTATCACACAGCATCTGATACACACTACAGAAAGCAAGTTGTATGAGGCCCTACTTTTCCTATATACTTCTCTCTTTTCTCACAACTGAATGTCTTTCAAACCCTAACCTTTGATTTCTTTACCTCTCTTAACTGCTTGCCAGTGCTTTGTCTTGATGATTGCTTGATCTTTTTTGGGCTCTAAAGAGGTAAAACTTTTCACTATGCTCCAGCAATTCCATTTCCATCTTCCATTATCCCTGTTCATAAATATTCTGCATTACCTTCCATCGGGTTTATATGATTTAGCCTTTTTTTTTTTTGTAATGTTATTATGCTTTTGTTGTGGATTTCTGATTCTCATAGCTTATAATAATTGATCATTTCGTTCTAAATGTACTGTATGTTTAATTGATTGTATTGGTCTTTATAAATTGAGCATGTAGTGTTAGATTTAGGCCCAATCCCAATTCTATTTTTGTACCCCTACCCCTTCCCCTTGGCCCTTAAAACTGAGGGTTAAGGGGAAGGGCTTCAAAACTTACCCCTTAGAATTGGGACAGCACTTCAACACCTGCACACGTCATCATATGTCATCGCGATCTCTTGCTTCATATGAGATCAGACGATCATGACTGCTGGAGTTATTCCAGTTGTGTTATTTTTCGGTGTTTATCTTCAGGAAATCACTGAAGGCGTATATTATGTTATCATAACGATCTAATGTGGCAATAAGATCAGAACTGTACTGTGTATTTACTCCGTGGCCATATTTATCTATGTAAACACACGAAAACAACATTAACATTATAGCAGACACTGTAAAAAGCTCATTCCCAGCCACTAGACATTACTGACAGGGTATTCCAGTGTCATCGTGTTTCAGAATGTTCTGGGACGGCTGTACTGGAGTTATGATTATGGATTATAGATTGCGAAATTTAGTGTGTTTTTTTTTTTGCGTTTTTTTTTTAAAGCATGGCGGTAAAACACGAACGCGGTTATGAATATATTAAAACATCTGTTTGTTTGTCGTAAAAATTCGTAATAGTGACAAAAAATACTAATTTGTGGATCTCCTTACTTCCGGGTTCAGCTATCCTGCCGCTGTGACAGGTGCATTCTGGGAAATTGTATTACCCCTCCGTTTTAAGTGTGGTCCTGAAAAATCTTCGTTCGAAGGGGTGTATACCCATTGCCCTTAGCCCTACGCCTTCAAGCTAAAGACAATTGGGACACCACTACCCCTTGACGTGAACGCGCAAAACGAGGGGTAGGGGTAAGGGGAAGGGCTAAGGGGTAGAATTGGGATTGGGCCTAAATGTATTTAATTTTTTTTGTCTTTGCTTCAAACTAAAACTGATAAAAATTGATGGTAAAATTTAAGCTTTAGACATAAAATAGTGCATCGTACAGTATAAATGATCTTTGAGAATCAGATTCCTGATATTCCTGAATATTTGTTATATTTCAGTGCAATTTAAAACATTTTTTTCTGCTTTTTTTTGTCTGTGAACCTGCATTTGCTTGTCTGCTTAAATGTCTACTTATAACGGCTATTGCTTACTTTCTATTGCTGTGAAATACTTGAGTTTTTTCTGTTCTTCTCATTTTTCTCCTCTCTTAACAGTGATATATCTTTTAGAAAAACTGGAATTTTTAACACACTTAAAGTTTGTCTTGATTGTGTGTTCTGTTTTCATCCAGTCGTGTGCGTCATAGCCACAACATATTGATTATAACATACTATTAGACATTTTTTTGGAATGCAGTATTTGGTCAGCGTTTGGGAGCTTCTACCTTGCATGTAGTGAAAGTGTAGTGTTTTGAAGCAATGTCTTGTGTCACCATACATTAATTATATCATGTTACCATAACTCAAATAATTGCATATTTCAGTATTTTATTTTACTATTAATTTACCTTAACCTGTTTGTTATGTTTGCATCATAATCTTTGTGCTTAACAATAACCATAACACTAAAAGAAATAGTTCACTGTGAAATGAAAAGGTCTCTCGTCATTTGCGTATCCTTATGTTATTCCAAACCCTAAATGCTATTCTTTCTTCCATGGAGCACAACAGGTTCTGGATGAAGATCTTGTCACATCTTCATAGTACCACTAAATGAAAACAAGATGTCAAGCTAGTTTTGTGCTCCATGGAAAAAGGAAATATTAGAATAATCATATAATGCAAGGCATCAATGTTTGGAATGACAGCGAGCAAATAATGGCAAACCTTTCATCTTTGAGTAAACTATTCCTTAACACCCCGTCATGCTTGATCCTAATCATAATTTTCTTTACCATTTACTTCCACTAATACAGAAAGCTGCTGAGAAACTTAAAGCAGAAGAGAGGAAAAAAATGGCTGAGATGCAGGCAGAGTTAGACAAACAGAAGCAGCTAGCTGAAGCTCATGCCAAGGCCATTGCCAAAGCGGAGAAAGAGGCACAAGAGCTCAAGCTCATGATGCAGGAGGAGGTTAGCAAGCGAGAGTTTGTTGCAGTGGATGCTGAACGGCAAAAGCAGAACATCCAGCTGGAGCTTCATGAGCTCAAAAACCTCTCTGAGCAACAGATAAAATCAAAGAGTCAGCAAGTAGAGGAGGCTCTGCAAAGTCGGGTCAAAATAGAGGAGGAGATCCGTATCATAAGACTTCAGTTGGAAACTACGATGAAGCAGAAATCCACTGCACAGGATGAGCTGATGCAGCTTAGAAGCAAAGCTGCTGAAGCGGAGAGACTTCGGAAAGCCGCTCAGGAGGAGGCAGAGAAACTTCGCAAGCAAGTTAATGAGGAGACCCAGAAGAAGCGGATGGCAGAGGAAGAGTTAAAACTGAAGTCTGAAGCAGAGAAAGAGGCTGCCAGGCAGAAGCAAAAAGCTCTGGATGATCTTGATAAGCTCAAGATGGAGGTGGAGGAGGCCGAGAGACACATGAAGCAGGCCGAGATTGAGAAAGAGCGACAAATCAAACTCGCTCAAGATGCAGCTCAGAAAAGTGCATCAGCTGAGCTGCAGAGCAAGCGCATGTCCTTCGTCGAAAAGACATCCAAACTGGAAGAGTCACTCAGAGAGAAGCACGGGACTGTCATTCAACTGCAGGAGGAAGCAGAACGCCTCAAAAAGCTGCAGGAGGAAGCAGACAAAGCAAGGGAGGATTCTGAGAAAGAGCTTGAAAAATGGAGACAAAAAGCCAATGAGGCTCTTCGCCTAAGGCTCCAGGCAGAGGAAGAAGCCCACAAAAAGACTCTTGCACAGGAAGATGCGGAAAAACAGAAAGACGAGGCTGAGCGTGAGGCAAAAAAACGGGCCAAAGCTGAAGAGTCTGCCCTGAAACAGAAAGACATGGCTGAGCAAGAGCTCGAGCGGCAGAGGAAGCTGGCAGAAAGCACAGCACAGCAGAAGCTCTCTGCCGAACATGAGCTGATTCGATTGAGGGCTGATTTTGATCATGCTGAGCAGCAGCGATCTCTGCTTGAAGATGAACTATACCGTCTTAAGAGTGAGGTCAGTGCTGCAGAGCAGCAGCGCAAGCAGCTTGAAGATGAGCTTTCCAAAGTTAGAAGTGAAATGGATGTGCTTTTGCAGCTTAAGTCTAAAGCTGAAAAAGATAGCATGTCTACCACCGAAAAGAGCAAACAACTCTTGGAAGCTGAAGCTGGTAAACTGAGGGATCTTGCAGATGAAGCAGCCAAGCTTCGTGCCATTGCTGAAGAGGCAAAAAGGCAGAGGCAGGTGGCTGAGGAGGAAGCTGCACGACAGAGAGCAGAAGCAGAAAGAATTCTCAAGGAGAAACTCGCTGCCATTAATGAAGCTACTCGCTTGAAAACCGAGGCAGAGATAGCTCTTAAAGAAAAAGAGGCCGAAAACGAACGTCTGCGAAGGAAAGCTGAAGATGAGGCTTACCAGAGAAAGGCTCTTGAAGATCAGGCAAGCCAGCACAAGCAAGACATTGAGCAAAAGATTGACCAGCTTAAGAAATCCTCCGAAATGGAATTAGACAGACAGAAAACAATTGTGGATGAAACTCTCAAACAGAAAAGAATAGTTGAAGAGGAGATTCGCATCTTGAAACTTAACTTTGAGAAGGCTTCATCTGGCAAGCTTGATTTGGAGCTTGAACTGAATAAGCTGAAGAATATTGCAGATGAAACGCAACAAAGCAAACTGCGAGCAGAAGAGGAAGCTGAGAAACTACGTAGGCTTGCCCTCGAGGAGGAAAAGAGGAGAAGAGAGGCTGAAGAAAAACTGAAAAAGATTACTGCCGCAGAACAGGAGGCAGCACGACAGCGCCAAGTTGCCCAAGAAGAAGTAGAGCGCCTCAAGAAGAAAGCCGATGAGGCTAGAAAGCAAAAAGAAGATGCTGATAAAGAAGCGGAGAGGCAAATTTATGCTGCCAAAGAGGCTGCAGAGAAAGCAGTTACAGCTGAACAGCAAGTCCAGAGTGTTCTTGTTCAGCAGAAGGAGGACGGCCTGGTGCAGAAAAGGCTCAAAGAGGAGTTTGAGAAAGCCAAAAGGCTTGCTCAAGAGGCAGAAAAGGCCAAAGAAAGGGCAGAGAAAGAGGCTGCCCTCCTCCGTCAACAAGCGGAAGATGCAGAGCGTCAGCGCCAGACCGCTGAGATTGAGGCAACCAATCAGGCTAAAGCCCAAGAGGAGGCTGAAAGACTCCGAAAGGAGGCAGAGCTAGAGGCAGAAAAACGAGCCCAAGCTGAGGCAGCAGCACTGAAACAAAAACAGATAGCTGATGAAGAGATGGCTAGGCATAAGAAGCATGCAGAGCAGACACTTAAGCAGAAGTCTCAGGTGGAGCAAGAGCTTGCGAAAGTTAAACTGCGTTTAGATGAGACAGATAAACAGAAGAGTGTTCTCGATGAAGAGCTTCATCGCCTGAAGGATGAGGTCGGTGATGCTGTTAAACAGAAAGCCCAGGTAGAGGAGGAACTATTCAAAGTCAAGATTCAAATGGAGGAGCTCATCAAACTCAAGCTCAGAATTGAGCAAGAGAATCAGCGTCTCATCCAGAAGGACAAAGATAATACTCAAAAATTCTTGGCCGAGGAGGCTGAGAACATGAAAAAGCTCGCTGAGGATGCTGCCAGGCTCAGCATTGAGGCCCAGGAGACTGCTCGCATGAGACACATTGCAGAGACTGACCTTGCCGAGCAAAGAGCTCTTGCCGAAAAGATGCTGAAAGAAAAGATGCAAGCCATTCAGGAGGCGTCTAAGCTTAGAGCAGAGGCAGAAATGCTACAGAGACAGAAGGACCTTGCTCAAGAGCAAGCACAAAAACTGCTTGAAGACAAACAACTGATGCAGCAACGGCTCAAGGAGGAAACCGAAGGCTTCCAGAAATCATTGGAGGCTGAACGCCGAAGACAGTTGGATATAACAGCTGAGGCAGAGAGACTTAGACTTCAGGTGTCCCAGCTCAGTGATGCACAGTCTAGAGCTGAGGATGAAGCCAAGAGGTTCAAGAAACAGGCAGATGATATTAGTGCACGGCTTCATGAGACAGAGCTTTCCACCAAAGAGAGAATGACAGTTGTTGAAAAATTGGAAATACAAAGATTGAGCAGTACCAGAGAAGCTGATGACTTACGCAAAGCCATTACTGATCTTGAGAACGAGAAGGCAAAATTGAAAAGAGATGCTGAAGATTTACAGAAAAAGTCCAAAGAGGTATTGTGTTAAAGATGGCATAAATTGCTGCTTATGTCATTGTTAACCCTCTTTCCAAAAACTAACATTGCTTTATTCAGTTCCTTTTTATAATCATTTTCCAATATTTGATTATTATATACCTTATTTCTTTCTCATTAACCATAAAATTTATATTTACATAATTCATAATTGTATGTCTGAATGTTTTTCAGCATGATTTTAACTTTGTTCATGATTTCTTCTTTTACAGATGGCGAATGCTCAGCAAGAACAAATTAAACAGGAGAAAACAATCCTCCAGCAGACATTTTTGTCAGAAAAGGAGATGCTGTTGAAGAAAGAAAAACAAATAGAGGATGAAAAGAAGAGGTTAGAGAGCCAATTTGAAGAGGAGGTCCGAAAATCAAAAGCCCTAAAAGATGAGCAAGAACGCCAAAGAAAACAAATGGAGGATGAAAAGATAAAACTCAAGGCCTCTATGGATGCTGCTCTGATAAAACAAAAAGAGGCTGAAAAGGAGATGTTCAACAAACAAAAGGAGATGCAAGAGCTTGAAAGGAAAAAGCTTGAACAAGAAAGGATGCTTGCTGAGGAAAACCAACAACTGCGTGAGAAACTTCAGCAGCTCGAGGTTGCTCAAAAAGTCACCCAGGAGATTCACATCCAGACCGAATACAAGAAAGTCCTCAATGGTCAAAGTATTGAAGTTGACGGCACACCGAGTTATCCTGGCTTATCTTTCGATGGAATTCGTGAGAAAGTGCCTGCAAGCAGACTGTTTGACCTAGGACTTTTAAGCAAAGTGGATTATGACAAGCTCCAGAGTGGTGACACCACTGTCCAAGAACTCAGCAAGATAGACAAACTTAAAACAATTCTTAAGGGCAATAACTGCATCAGTGGCCTGCTTGTTCATCCAAATCAAAAAATGCCTATATATCAAGCCATCAAGGAAAAGAAGATTGCTCCTGGTACTGGGCTAGTTCTGCTAGAGGCACAGGCTGCTTCTGGATACATAATCGACCCAATTAAAAACAAGAAACTCTCTGTCAATGAGGCAGTTAAGGAGGGTCTAATTGGACCTGAATTACACAACAAAATGCTGTCTGCAGAGAAAGCTGTCACTGGTTACAAAGACCCATACACAGAGGCCAAGATCTCCCTCTTTGAAGCTCTGAAGAAAGGTCTCATTGGGCAGGATCATGCGATCAGATTGCTGGACGCTCAGATAGCAACTGGTGGCATCATTGATCCCATCAACAGTCATCGTGTGCCAACCGAAATTGCCTATAAGCAGGGTCAGTTTGATGCAGCCACCAATAAAATCCTACAAAATCCAACAGAGGACATGAAGGGATTCTACGATCCAAACACAGATGAAACTCTGACATACAGTCAGCTAATGCAAAGGTGTGTCGCTGATCCAGAAACAAGTCTGCTTCTTTTGCCCATCTCTGAGGAGGCTGCTCAAAATGCCAGAATATTCACTGATGAGGAAACAAGAGATGTGTTTGACAAGACAACAGTGTCTGTGCCATTCGGCAGATTTAAAGGAAAGACTGTTACCATCTGGGAGATAATAAACTCTGAGTACTTCACCGAGGACCAGAAAAAAGACCTCATCCGCCAGTACAAAACTGGTAAGATTACAGTTGAAAAGATTATCAGAATTGTCCTAACTGTGGCAGAGGAAAAAGAGAAGAAGAATGAGATTGCCTTTGATGGTCTGAGATCACCAGTGCCTGCTGCAAAACTTCTTGAATCCAAGGTTATTGACAAAGACCTCTATAACAAGCTACAGAAAGGACAACTGCAGGTCAAAGATGTGTCTGAGATGGAGCATGTGCGAAATGCATTGAAAGGCACTAACTGCATTGCAGGAGTAATTGTTGACTCAACCAAACAAACAATGTCATTTTATGATGCCATGAAAAGCGACATGATGAGACCTAGCCCTGCTCTTCATCTCTTGGAAGCACAAGCTGCCACAGGATACATCATAGATCCTGTTAAAAACCAAAAACTTACAGTCGATGAGGCTGTCAAAGCAGGTGTTGTCGGACCAGAGCTCCATGAAAAACTACTGTCTGCAGAGAGAGCTGTCACTGGTTACAAAGATCCCTTCGCTGGTAAAACAGTGTCCCTATTTGAGGCTATGAAGAAAGACCTAATATTGAAAGACCAGGGAATTAGACTGCTTGATGCACAACTGGCAACCGGAGGCATCATTGATCCTGTCGAAAGTCATCGTGTTCCACATGACGTTGCCTGCATGAGGGGCTGTTTTGATGATGCGACCCAGAAGTTTTTGAGCAGCTCAACAGATGAAGTTAAAGGATACTTTGACCCAAACACTCAGGAATATGTCACTTATCCGCAGCTCTATAAAAGATGTGTCACTGACAAAAAGACTGGCCTTAAGCTTCTGCCTTTGTCCGAGCAAGCCATCAACGCCAAGGAAGAGATGAAATACACTGATGCCCAGACCAAAGACGCAATGACTCAGGCGACTGTTGAGGTCCAGAGTGGACCTTTCAAAGGAAGAAAAGTTACCATATGGGAGCTCATTAACTCTGACTATCTTACAGAGGAGCAACGACTTGACTTAATAAGACAATACCGATCTGGTAAAATGACTATTGAGAAGATTACAAAGATTTTAATTGTAATTGTCACTGAGAAGGATGCCAAGAAACAAGACGAGGGCTGCTTTAAGGGACTTAGGGCTCCAGTTCCAGCCAAGTCATTATTTGACTCCAAAATTATTGACAAGCCGACCTATGATTTGCTAGAACAAGGTAAAAAGGCTCCAAAAGAGGTCAGCAAAGACACTTCGGTCAACAAGTATCTCCAAGGCACAGAGAGCATCGCTGGAGTCTACCTTGAGCCTACAAAGGAAAAAGTTAGCATATACCAAGCAATGAGAAAGAAATTCCTTAGACAGAACACAGGTATTGCATTACTTGAAGCTCAGGCTGCCACAGGGTTTATTGTGGATCCATCAAGAAACGAATGTCTCACTGTGGATGATGCAGTTAAAGCAGGCATCGTTGGTCCAGAGCTTCACGAGAAGCTTCTCTCTGCTGAAAAGGCTGTCACTGGATATAAAGACCCATTCACAGGAAATAAGATCTCTCTGTATCAAGCCATGGACAAAGACCTTGTCCTCAAAGAGCATGCCATGCCACTCTTGGAGGCACAGTTGGCAACTGGTGGAATTATTGATCCAGTAAACAGTCATCGTCTTCCTGTTGAGACCGCAATCCAGCGTGGATATGTTACCAAACAGCTAGCCAGCAGCATTGCTGAAAGCAAGTACTTCTCTGACCCTGCATCTGATGAGAGCATATCATACAAGCAACTAAAAGACAAGTGTATTACGGAGCCTGATACAGGCTTAAATCTACTGAAGCTTTCCAAACCACAGGCCCCAACAGTGGTGGAGAAGACGTACCTTTACAGCGAAGAACAAACCCAGAGTGATCTATCAACTACCCAGATCGATCTACCAATTGAAGGTCAGGGCTCAATGTCTCTTTGGGATGTCATGAATTCAAATCTACTCCCTGAGGAACAGAGAGCTCAGCTTCTGGAAGAATATCGTTCTGGTAATATAACAAAGGAACGGATGATAATCATTATAATTGAGATTCTGGAGCAGAGAGAAGTAATTAAAGGGGGGAACTTCCAGACTAGTGGCACAAGAAGACGTCAAATCACTATTGAAGATCTCTACAATGCTCGCATCATTGACCTTGAGACCTTGAACATGTTGAAAAAGGAGAAAAAGACTATGCGTGATGTCATGGAGATGCAAAGTGTTAAGCGTTACTTGTACGGAACTGGCAGTGTTGCTGGAGTGGTGACTGATTCAAATTCTAAGATCAGCATTTATCAAGCAATGAAGAGAGAGATGTTGAAGCCAGAGATTGCAATTGGTCTTTTGGAGGCCCAGGCAGCCACTGGATTTATCGTTGATCCTGTCAGGAATGAAATGCTTACCGTAGATGAAGCAGTGCGCAAGGGTGTGGTGGGCCCAGAATTTCACGATAAACTCCTGTCTGCAGAGAGAGCAGTCACTGGCTATAAGGATCCATACAGTGGAAAGGTTATCTCCCTTTTCCAAGCAATGAAAAAAGGCCTCGTCCCTGAGGATTATGCTCTAAGGTTACTCGAAGCTCAAACAGCAACTGGCGGAATCGTTGATCCAGAGTATAATTTCCATCTGCCAACAGAGATTGCCACACAACGTGGATACATCAACAAAGAGACCAATGAAAAGCTGTCTGATGAGGTTCAAGGATATGTAGATCCATTAACTGATGAAAAAATGTCATACTCTCAGCTTCTGAAAAGATGCAAGGTTGACAAAGATGGGCTGCATCTGTTGTCTCTGGCAGACAGAAGGCTACTCTTCAGAGGTCTCAGAAAAGAAATAACAATAGAAGAGTTGATCCGCTCCAAAATCATTGATGAACAAACAGTCAGTGAGCTGAATGAGGGACTGCTAACAGTGGAGGAGGTGAGCAATAGATTGCGGAAATATCTACAGGGCTCAAGCTGCATTTCTGGTGTCTTTGTAGAGTCAACTAAAGACCGTCTATCTATCTACCAAGCCATGAAAAAGAATATGATCAGGCCAGGTACTGCTTTCGAGTTGCTGGAAGCTCAAGCAGCCACAGGTTATATCATTGACCCAATAAAGAATCTCAAGCTAACAGTAAATGAAGCGGTTAAGATGGGAATTGTTGGCCCAGAGTTCAAAGACAAGCTGCTTTCCGCTGAGAGAGCTGTGACTGGGTATAGAGATCCCTATACAGGCAAAATGATCTCACTGTTCCAGGCTATGAAAAAGGGCCTGATTTTAAGAGATCACGGTATTCGTCTTCTGGAGGCCCAGATCGCCACTGGAGGTATCATTGACCCTGAGGAAAGTCACCGCTTGCCTGTTGAAATGGCCTACAATCGAGGGTTTTTCGATGAGGAGATGAACGAGATCCTCAACGACCCATCAGATGACACCAAGGGCTTCTTTGACCCAAACACAGAGGAGAATCTCACCTACCTGCAGCTGATGGAAAGGTGCATTGTAGACCCAGACACCGGTCTTGTTCTCTTGCTCCTAAAAGAAAAGAAACGTGAGAGACAGACTTCTTCCAAGTCCTCTGTTCGCAAACGCAGAGTCGTCATTGTAGATCCTGATTCGGGCAAAGAAATGTCTGTTTATGAAGCCTATCGCAAAGGGCTAATTGACCATCAGTCCTACCTTGAACTTTCAGAGCAAGAGTGCGAATGGGAAGAGATTACAATGACATCATCCGAAGGGGCCGAAAAGTCTATTCTCATTGACCGAAGGTCAGGTCGACAGTATGACATTGATGATGCTATTGCAAAAGGACTTATTGACCAGAGTGCAATTGACCAGTACCGCTCTGGCACTCTTTCCATCACAGAATTTGCCGATATGTTATCTGGAAACATGAGTGGCATCCGATCTCGCTCCTCTTCCTTTGGATCCACCTCTTCTTATCCAATGAGCCCCATACCAAGCATCAAAACTCCTGCATCTGTATGGAATGATCCAGTTGAGGAGACGGGTCCTGTGGCAGGAATCCTTGACACAGATAGCCTTGAAAAAGTTTCTGTAACTGAAGCCATACGAAGGAACGTAGTGGACTCTATAACTGGCCAAAGGCTGTTGGAGGCACAGGCCTGCACTGGTGGCATAATTGACCCATCTACTGGAGAGAAATTCTCAGTTGCTGAAGCCACAGAGAAGGGCCTTATAGATAAGATAATGGTTGACAGACTCAATCTAGCCCAGAAAGCTTTTCATGGATTTGAGGATCCTCGTACTAAAGTCAGAATGTCTGCAGCCCAGGCTCTCAAGAAAGGCTGGCTTTACTATGAAGCAGGGCAGCGTTTTCTGGAGGTGCAGTATCTCACAGGTGGCCTTATTGAGCCAGAGACTGAGGGAAGAATCTCCCTTGAGGAGGCAATCAGGAAAGGTGCTATTGATGGCCGCACAGCCCAAAAGCTCAGAGATGTGAATGCCTACACTAAATACCTTACATGTCCTAAAACCAAACTGAAGATCTCCTACAAGGATGCCATGGACAGAAGCATGGTTGAAGAAGGTTCTGGCATTAGGCTTCTGGAAGCTTCATCAACATCTAGTAAAGGCCTCTACAGTCCTTACAATGTCAGTGGTGCTGCATCTGCTTCTGGCTCACGGTCTGGGTCCAGGACAGGCTCTCGATCAGGTTCAAGAAGGGGGAGCTTCGATGCTACTGGCTCTGGATTCAGCATGAACTTCTCATCATCCTCATATACTTCCTCCAGCTACAGCCGTAGATTTTAAAGCTGGACCTCCTTGCAAGCCTACCATGTGGTCCTGCGGCTTTCATATCAATACACTAGAGTTACATAATACACATAAATTAATTAGATTAGAATGACTTTATTCTGTTTTGCATGTGTTTGGTGTAGGAAAATGCATTCCAAAAATTACCAGTATCTTTTTATCTGGCGATGGTCAAGTTCCCAGTTATGTAGTTTGGATGCTTAGGAATTGTTAATTGCCTGATCAGCTTTAATCATAGTTCAAGTTATCTAATTTACTGTAGGTTTATTTTAGATTAAACTGACTGCATATTTTTGGAAGTGATATTTTTCTTCTTATTTTGTACTTAAGTGTGTCATCTAAATTCCGGAATTGTTAAGCATTTTAAAAACTTATTTTTAATCAAGTTCTGTATAGGCTGTATTTAATATTACCTATAGCGAGCCTATATTTCTACATTTTATTTTAGAAAAAAACCTTTTTATACTTTGGTTTATTTCAGGAGAATGTATCGGTAAATATACCAAGTTTTACAAAAACAAGTAAGAAAATTTGATTAATATAGAGTGTGGTTATTTTTACATATTTGTATAGACTTGATAGATGGATATATTAGAGATTCTAGCCTATTTTGCAGATAGTTTAACATAATGTAACAAAAAAAGACACTACACATTACACATAAACACTAAAGGAGGAGCAAGCAACTTGTACAACAATCCAAGATCCCTTTAAACTGAAATTATGAAAGTTCATTTACTGGATCCAGTGCCTCTCCAAAGTCCCCAAAGTACTCAAGGCTGCCTTGTAAATGAGTCCTCCACTGATGTGTTATCCAATGAAGATTTCAGATGTCTGATCCATGCCTCTCTCATAACATCTCGACAGATGTGGATGAAATGTTAGTAGTTGTAAGTTGAACCTATTTACATGCAATGCAGCTCTTTCTTAATGACTGCACTGGTTTTACTTTTCACAATACTTTATATTGTCCATATTTTTACTCCATATTTATTCCTACTCTGTTCTGTCACTATTCTTTTTAAGATATTAATGCAATCTACAGCAGTGTTTTTCATTAATTACATGTATCTGTTTTTCCTCAAGGACTTACTTGATAGCATTAAAGTGTTAAACATAGAAACCCTTAATATTAGCAAATCCTACAAGCGACTGAATGTGATTCAGTGCACCGATACCTGTATAATCAAGGTCAAGATGTTTTTCATTCTGTAATTAGAAGTAAATTAGAAGCTATAACAACCTTACTGGTAGTAGCAAACATCCAGACGACTCCTGAGACTGACATTTAGATGTATGTGTAAATATGTGCCATAGTCTTTTCTCTCGATTATATTAAAGTGCACAAGAAAAGTGAGAAAACAGCAGTTCAGAAAGCATCTGATCAGTCATATGGATATGTTTGAACAAGTTCTGCAAATCACCAGCATGTCGACTAAGTTAGCTCAGTAAAAATACACTTTCAGGATTCTTATTTGATTATTTCAAACTACAAACTGTATAAATCTGGATGCGTGAGACTAGTTTAAAAAAGTGTTTCTCAACCACGTTCCTGGAGGACTACCAACACTGCATGATTTGGATGTCTCCTTTGTCTGTTACACCAATTGCAGGTCTTTCAGTCTCTGCTAATGAGCTGAGGATCTAAATCAGGTGTGTTTGGTTAAGGCGACACGGGCTGCATCCGAAATCACCTACTACTCAGTAGGTACTGCATTTGAATTTAAATGTACTACTCGGCTGTTCTAAAAGTGCGCTCTATACAGGATAAACGTGAGTAGTATGAATGGAACTCGGACATACTACATCCACCATGTTGTTGTGATCACGTGTTGTAACCTACAGTACCTGCATCAGTTGCGTCACTTCACTCCCATTCATGAATTCTCTCGCGGTGCATCATGGCATTGGATGCACATTTCAGAATCTTGAAGTATTCGGTCATCCGGGTACTTCTCGCAAACTGTTTTTCGAATTCTATGAATTCTGACTTACTACTCAGCTCGCAAACTTTTTTAGCATACTATACACTCTCAGAAATAAAGGTACGCGAGCTGTCACTGGGGTGGTACCTTTTCAAAAGGTATACATTTGTACTTAAAGGGTCCATATTAATACCTCAAGGGTACATACAAGTACCTAAAAAGTACAAAAGTGTTCCTCTTAAAATATTTAGGTACTAATACATACTTTTGTTGTACCAATATGGACCTTTTAAGTACAAATGTGTACCTTTTGAAAAGGTATCATGCCAGTGAGTGTATACTATGGAAGGATGCGATTTCTGATGCAGCCATGGAAAATGTGCAGAGCAGGAACATGGTTAAGAAACACTGGTTTAAATGAACACATTTCTGCATTACTCTGAAAATTGTAAACAATAATTATGTATATTACTGTAGAGAAAAGATGCTCAGAGGTGTGTAAACATCACATTGTTTTGATTTACCCGGCAAAACCGATTCTTAAATGATTCGAGAGCCTTTCATACATTGCACAGCACAAATGAGTACACCCCCTTTGATTCTCCATTTCTCAGTGAATACAGACAATATATTTTGGTGGATTTAAACAAAGAAATTTTATTAAACTGTTATATTTATTTAAATAAGAGGGACATTATTATTAATATAAGGTGCATTTAAATTCAAATAAATAAAAAAATTGCAACTAAATGTAATGTTTTAAATGGTTTTCTTGTTTTTTAAATCTTTTTTTACATTTTATTTAATATTTTTCAGCAGCATATTTATCGTGGTGTTCTAATTTTTACATTTAGTTATGTTGTTATAATAATTACAGTTTTGGCTTTTGTTCTGACTAATGTAATGCATGTAAACATACCTTATTGTAAAGCATTTTAAAGAAAATATTCATTAAAAAGAGATATGTAAGGGATGTACTCATTTATGCTGGGCACTATACAGGGTGGGCCATTTATATGGATACACCTTAATAAAATGGGAATGGTTTCCTGAATACAGTTTTCTGAATACAGTTTCCTGGTCATCGTGGGCCAGTTGAATGTCCCCCAAGGTCTCCCGATCTGACCCCCTTAGACTTTTATCTTTGAGGTCATCTGAAGGCAATTGTCTATGTAATTTATTAACCTGTTACCCAGTACTCACTTTTGGGGATTTACACCTACCTTAAATGGTAACAATTCCTGACACCAGTAAGCTACAAACACAAACGAGGTATCATTGAAAAGAAGACTCTTTGAGCTTTACTGTGGTAAAAGTGGAAAATATGAAACATATAAAAAGTTACACATTATGAATTCATGAGAAAAAAAATTATTGTGTTTAGTATTTGTTTTTCCATATACAGACACAGGAAAACATTAATGTAATGTCCTAGAAAAAATATGTCATAAAAGCCAAGTGTTTCATGAGTTTATATTTCAAAATTAATAAAGATAGCTTGCAAAATGAGATTTCTGTAAAAAGTTTTCAGAGACTATATCGGTGTCCTCCTTTCCCTCATCGTCAGAGGCATTTTCTCAAAACTGACCTTCCCAAACTAAAACATTAACAGTTGCTGAATGATTTGGTCTACATTCACAGTTCATGTATGTTTGGAAAAAAGACACTCTGGGCTTTATCATCCATCATCTAGAGTTTATAATGCTCAAAATTAGAAAGTTTTAGATGCTTAAGTAATGTAAAAAAATAATAATAATAATCCACCGCACTAAACATTTTACAATTTTATAAACAAATAAATGAAATTAGTCGTGAAACAATGAATAGGTCAAAAGCTACACATCTTCTGAGTATATGTTTTGAATTTGGTGCCAGTATTATGAAAATATAACATTGAAAAACAACTAGCTGCAATGGGTGCTTGAGCGTTGTAGCTTTAGACCAATGTATAGTTTGTCAAGACTACTCGTGTTCTTTTTGGTGTAATCTATTCATAAACACTGACATGTGCAAAAACTGCACCCCAGTGCGTCAGCGTCGAGGTGCTGGCTAAAGGGTTAAGGTGTATCCATTTAAATGACCCACCCTGTAGTTGATTTTTTGTTGTATAGTTATGGTTGAATTAAGGTCTCATTTTTAAAATTCCATTACAAGGTATTAATGCATTGGCAATAAATAATCCATTATTACTTAAAAAAAAAATAGACATTTAAGTCATAATTGTTTTGCTTGTGGGATTTATAGTTTGTATTTGTCATGTTTTTTTCTTCAACAGACATCACGTGATACTAGATTTGATGAAGCCACACATTTGGTCTTGGATAACGAGATTAATGATGTTCATCAGCAGCCCACGTCCTCAGACATTCAGGTAGATCATTAAACACATTTACCACCTTTCTATGATAGTTTGTTTTTGCATTTTTTTATAACCCCCAAGTTTGATACCTCATTTCCCTTCATTCACTGTTTTGTTGCCTCTTTTTTGTCATTGTGTTGCTTCATATTATATTTTTAATGTTCCTTTAGATCCTCACTAAGGGTTTCCTTCTCCCATTGCATCTGCCAATTGCATGTGGTCTTTCCTTGGATTTCATATCATGTCAGGAACTGCCACTACATCCGCTGGGACTTTGGAGTTTATTATCAAATAGCAAAGCGCCATTTTGGATCCATTAGAGTTTTAATAAAAATCTCAGAGACCTACTGCCTGCATAGTTTATAGCCCTAAAATGCAGCTTTATTTTTTTAAGTTAAATGTGAATATAAGATGGACAGCCTTTTACTGCAATACTGCAAAAATATGCAAATTTAAACAGACTGCATCATTGACCGATTATATATTTAGGCTCAATTAATGTACGGCAGTTACATTTTTTTCATATTTCCTGTGCCAAAAAGACATGTTTTGATCACTTGTTGCCTCCCATGTATTTCTTTGCTTGTTTTATTATTATAATTATCATTATTAATTGTACTGTTGTGTTTTTTTTTTAAAGTACTTGACTCCTTTTTTCCTCTTTTATTGATGTTGTACATGTAAAATATTCCTGCATGTTTTACTAACTTGCTATAAAGTATTCTAAAAAGATGAAGAATAGATTTTTGAATTCATCCCCAATAAATGAAAGATTATATTATGAGTACAAGATGTATGAAATACTAACCGGTGGATGAACTTTTCCTTGAGAGATTCTGGTAATAAAAAATTGAGTTTTTAAAAGCAACACTATATTCAAGTGTAAATAAATCTATTTTGGAAACTTCAGTTCCAGTCTTTGTACAGTTTTTATTTTGGTCACTATAGTATCATGACGTCCCAAGATGTAGCGTCGAAGACAAAAATTATAATAAAATGTGTATTACATAATTCTCAAGTGCTGTTTAACAGAGAAAGGACATTTTCATAGTATTTCCTATAATATTTTTCTTATGGAGAAAGTGTTGTTTCTTTTAGTTTTGCTGAAATAAAAGCTGTTTTTACATTTTATTTTAATTAATTTTAAGGTCAATATCATTTGCCCATTAGACCAATGACTTGCCTAATCAACCTAACTTGCCCTGTTAACCTAATTAGCCTAGTTAGGCCTAGGCATGGGCCGGTATAAGATTCTGACAGCATGATAACCTTGGATAAAAATATCACGGTTTTACGTTATGACGTATTATGTTTACTGCTCTAAAATATGCTCTTTTTAAACGTCTGGGTGAAAAACAAAACTTTTTCCCCCTTTTGAACACAATATATTTTATTTTTAGAAACATTTAAAATATTTTGGGGCAGTAAACATGTCAGGCTAAATGATATATGTGAGACATTGACTTCTGCGGTCTTCATTTGTTTTCAAAAACACAGATTTCTTTACAATTTAAAAAACAACAAACATTTTTTTTTAAATAAAACAAATATCACCCATACCTTAGGAACGGTATAGCTGAAATTTTTGGTGGTATGAAAACCTTGACTTTTCCATACCGCGGTATACCTTGAAAACGGTTATCGTCCCATGCCTAGTTAGGCCTTTGGATTGCATTTATGCTTAATACTAGCAAAATAACCAGTAAATCATCATCATGAAAAAGAATAAATAAATTAATTATTAGAAAATAGTTTTTAATACTTAAACTATAATAGTTATAATATTTACTAGTTATACTACTAGTTGATAGTCGAGCCTGATCTCACGAGAAAATGTAAGTATTTTACGTTTTGGCAGTTTAGTGGCTAATTCGTACGAATTCGTACGAGTTCAGTCGTACGAAAATGTACGATTTAAAAAAGGAGGCGTGGCACCTAACCCCACCCCTAAACACAACCGTCATTGGTTGATGAGCAATTCGTACTGAATAGTACAAATTAGATCGTACGAATTCATACGAATTAGCCACTTTTTAAAAAGTTACGAATTGGCCGTGAGATAGCGTTGGATAGTCAATACTAGTTATTATTATTATAACTATAATATTTAACCTCTTCAGTCTCTGTGTCCATTACAATGAACATCACATATCAGCCGGTGTTTTTGTGGTTCCTGAGAATTTAATCTAATTTAAAGCCTGCAGTCCATGAGAGTGGACGATTGTCATCCAGTCAAATGGGAGTGAGGCTCGGCATGTTGTCATTTGAAAAAAATACACTATATCGAAAAACAGCATGGCATCACTCCAGACACAAACGTCAGCCATATTTACAATATTTTGTTTAGATTTATTAATATGGTTGCCAATATTTGATAGATCGTATGTAAAAATGAGGGATTGCACTTATTAATCAAAGTTTAAAATCTTTTGTAAAAATGCGAGCATTAGATCAGGATTTTGTCAAATATGTCTGTCCATTAGGATGGACAATAGGTTTATGATCTGTTTCTGAAATTAAATCTCCAGTAATGCCTATTGAACTTTTCTTATATACAAAAGTTTGTTATATATCGACTATACTAATTCATTGCTGAAACAATTTCACATGCAGAATATACAGATCTGGAAGTTCTTGTCTCAGATGTGGACATTATGTGGAGTGATGAGGAAGATGAAGACCAAGTTTGTAATAAACAAAGTGCAATCTATACAGTACAACAAAAAACGCAAAATTAAAGTAAAACATCTTACAGTGTTAATGTTTGGGATTTTGAAAATAAATTTCATTATTTTTATACCAGACATTGTTTTTTTTATGTTGGTATAATGCAGTTTGGGAAATACAACTGTTCTGACCTGATGTCATTGAAATGGACAATTGAAAAAAAAAAAAAATATATATATATATATATATATATATATATA
>CAIGQQ010038338.1:4802887-4822578 GCA_903798035.1 Danio albolineatus
TATATATATATATATATATATATATATATATATATATATATATATGAGTAATTCCATGCAAATGTCAACCTTGCCATAAAAAATAATCTTTTCACCAAAATAGAGAAACCATTTTTACATTTTTTTGTGTGTAGGCAAGTATTTTACAGTGCTTTACAAATGCTCAGAAACGTCTTTGTCAGTGTTTTCAAATTATTGTATTGGATTTACCAAAGTCACACAAATGGCAATTGCACATCTGTCACATCCATAACCGAAAAGTGTAACAAAGCTTTTCCCTCATAAATGCACAAATGTCAAATAAAATAAATTCAATGATTTTTGTTCTATAGTGAGCCGACTCTTATCCTTTTGATTATCATTATTTCTTTTGGGTTGTGCAGTTTAATTCACAGAACTTTTACAAAGTATTTTGTAGACTGTAAACTCCCAGACTTTTATTGTCACGTCCATAACGCATGCTTATTTTCCTCATTTAAAGTACAAAACATGTTTACAGATTGACATTTTTCTGGTCTGTGGTAAGTAGTTTAGGAAAATATAAACAGTTTTTTCAATATAATGTTACCACCTGCTTTCAATGTGAATTTATGTTCTGAGTTTTTACTGCAAACGTCCCATCCATAACGCTGGAATTGCTCATGTATACACAAATCTATATATACATAAAGGGTGTTGAATTTTTATTATTATTTGGTCTCATTTATAGGAGCCACAAGAATTGTGAAAACATACTTTTACATTTTTCAGAAACTTGGAACATAATTATGAAATGTGTTGAAAAAAATCTGTTAAACAGCACTTGAGATATAGTTTGTAAAGAATTTCATAGTAGGGCAAATAAATTTGATAAACCGTAAATGTTAAGAATACCTGGTGAAGAATAATGATTAGCCATCAGCGAATATATTAGATGCGGTATACTGTAGAGTCAGTGTTGGGTCTGTGGAGTCCTCTGCTGGCAGAGAGTTGAATGGCGTTGTGTTAATCTGTAGGCTGAAAGGCAGAATCCAGATGGAGACACGTTTGTGGATGAACTATTGTTTAGCCAAGACGCTCATGAAAGACTCTCTGACCTGCCTGCTTTAACGGAGCCCGCGCCGTGTCTTTCTCCACATCATACCAGCTCTACGGTACGTCACGAGGTGAGGTCTTGAAGAAAACATAAATCAAAGGCCCAATATGTAAGATTTTTCGAATAAATATCCAAAACCACAACAACAGTGTTATTTAATCAGCTTACTTGTGTACTTACATTGTCAGAAATGTTTGAAAGAATGTTCAAATCTAAAGAAATAAGTTGTTTTAGTTAGTGAGGCTGAGTGTGTGCGGCGTTTACGGAAATTACGTCACACACCCTCGGTTTAATAGAAAACGGGAACAGCAGCGAGGCAGGCGTTAATATGCTGTGTGTATTATTAGACTACACCGAGCAGCTTATAACGAAAGTATTAAGTGTATTTAGTCCACTGACTATTAAATAAATAAATAAATTTAGTCTGATAAAACGTTTTCCAGACAAGCAGTGGGAATCAGGATATGCAAAACTAACCTTAGTGGTTTTAAGCCAACCGTAAACTTCCGGTGAAAGGTTAATGTGACTATTTTCAATCTTATAAGGTTGGTATTACAGCATCGGCATTGTAATGTAATTAAAATGCAATCAGTTAAATAAACTTAAGCATTTATTTAGTTGTTCAAAAATAATATGATTTGATTACTAGGCAAGTGAGGTAACACGACAACCATTTAAATACCAGAGCCATTCAGAAACGCAGAATAGTACACTGCACTCTTAAAACATTGGTAGGGTTTAGAATCTAATTAATACTTAACCTTATTAACATAAAGTCTGCTGAGTGACTGATATTTGTTGGTTTGCAGTTCTAGTGTTCGTTTTCAAATGTTTGCAAGTTATTTTGTTCTAAGCATCTGAGGTAAACTGCTTCCGCTATCAGTTTGGCAATAAATATCACATGAAATGATACACAAACTCATATCAGTAGCGTTTAACATTGAATAAAGCACACAATGCTCTGTGTTAAATTTGTTTTCAAGTTAATGGAAAATGGTCGGCCTAATCAACTTGAATTCCATAACTTTTGGTCAGCGTGCTCTGTAGATCATGTGATTCAATTTTAGTGAAAATTGGACAAACGGCCTAGAGTTTGTTCAAATAGGTTTTACGAAAAATTTGAAATTGCAAAAAAAATTGTCATCACGAAAAACAACGTCACAGGGTTTTTGATTGTATAAGAATTTTGATCGTAGCGCATTCTGTTCAAACGTTATAAAGATAAACATAAGTAAAACTTTGAACAATTGGTTGCGCTAGAGAGTTTGAGAGTCCAAATGGTTAAAAATCAGACTGTCTTCTATCAGTGTGCCAAAGTTTGCGCAAATGTTCATAGGGCTGCCGTAGACTCTCAGAGTGGAAGAAGCCAGAGGAATAATAGGCTAATAAGAAACGGAACAGATACAATAGGTCCCTACGCACCTTTCAAAGGTATCGTTTGGTGCTTTTACCCTAATTAGATGTATTAGTTAGTATATTGACATTCTGTTATTGCTTATCCTTGAAGCAAATTTCACATTTTATACTGAACTTGACTGATTTTCTGTTCTGATTTTGGACATTCTGTTCTAAGTAGATTATTTGAGAAACCAAAATTAGACAAATCCAACTTGCTGTTTTTGTTTTCCATCACAGAAATAGAAATTTTGCAGGTCACAAAATGTTTAGAACAAAAACTCCTTGTAACAGGAGAAAAAATGTTTTATTTTTTGTATTAAAATATGGAAAAGTTAGGACACAGTGTCAGCATCTCATTTCACCTTTGTTTGTTGTGCATATATGCACCATCTAGTGACGATAATTGCATATTTGGCCTTTGGGACTGTTGAGACAGCATATTAGGCCTTTATGAATTTCTTTTCTTCTGTTGAACACAAAACAAGATATTGTGATTATTGTTGAAAAAGAAAACAGACTTTGACATTCATAGTATTAAATTCAGTTCAAGTTTATTTGTATAGCGCTTTTCACAATAGTTATCACTCCACAATTCAGTCAAAATCAGAAAGAAATAAGGTGCTGTCTATAGGGGGGGCAGTACTGTATACATAGTTAACCTGCTGTTATACAACAAAGTGTACTTTGTGATGTATAAGGCCTATGTATTGACCTTATTCTTCAATGCGGAAGTGCGCTCGTTTTTGCGATTGTTTTAGAACTTCTGATTCAGTCGCCTATGGGAGAAATGACTAGGAATGATAAACAGCAGAAAACTACTTGGTCTACAAACAGATGTTTGCATGACTATACAGACAAAACAGAATAATATAATAAGAAAATATCAGTTTGCAACTGCCTAAAAATGAATGGAAGTGAATGAGACCGAAGTCTCGAGCCAAAAAGATTCAAATGGCTGCGCCCGCTCGTACGCGAACAATAAGGTGAATACAGTACATTTTCAATGAAGTGGTCTGATCATTGCAATAATTAAAAACAATTTGTGTATTGCTGAAGACTATGTGCTGTCCTCGAAGTCCTCAGGGGCTTGGCATCATCTCTTCACAGGCGGGAACAAAAAATAGAAGTCAATGGCTGTTTTCTCCAGCAATCTTCCGTATATCTTCATTAGCGTTCAACAGAAGAATGAAACTCATACAGGTCTGAAACAATTGGATGATGAGGAAATGATGACAGAATATTTTTATTTTTCAGTATTGTAGATGTGAATTATTGTGAATGTTTATGTACATGTCATGTTGAAGTAAGTGTGTGTTTGGTGTCTTGGTTTTAGGAAGCAGCAGCACAGAAAGGAAAACAACATGGGTAAACTTTCTCCTTATGCTTTTATTTACGTCTTGAAGAAAGTAACTCACACAGTCAAATTAAAATGAATAAGAAAAGAAAAGATAGGAAATACTGTGAAAATGTTCTTGCTCTGTTAAACATCACTTGGGAAACATTTGAAACAGAATTAACAATAGGTTGTTTTTACATGACGTCATTGATGACTCGCGAGACTCAGATGGAGGACAGGAAGTGATTCTTCTACACAGGAATCGCTATCAGAACATCAAAATATTTCTGTTTTATGTTGTTTATTTTTGTTTAAATCAGACAAAATAAGAAATGCTGAACAGTTTTATAGACTTCCAAAAGTTTTTGCTCATAAAGAGGACAAAGTCTAAGAAACTGGCTGAAAAACGGAAGAAAAGGCAGCGTACAAACTTTTATTTTTTTGAATGCGATAACAGCTAATTTGACAGCACCAATAGAGATGATATACAGGCCAATCTATGTGTATAAATATGTTAATGTGCAATATAAAAATGAGATACAAACACCACCACATATACAAAATCCAGGAGAACATAAATAACATACCCTGCCGTAACCTGCCCTAACGTGTCCATGTCTTTACTGGCGTTTCGGCAGAATAAACAATGTAACGTGAACATCGAGATGCGTAGCAGCGGTGAATGTTTGTTGATGGTAAGTTCATCGACAGAACACAAAAGAACTGCAACTGTTGTGACAAAACTAGACGGTAATTATTGTTGAGCGCTTGATAAATGTTAATGTAGACTATGTGTCCACTCTTTTGCGTTCATCTGTTATTTTGTGATGTCTGGAAGATATCTGCATGTCAAAACACAAACCAATTATGAAGACAAAGGAATTGTCTGTAGTCCTCCGAGACAGGATTGTCTCAAGGCACAAGTCTGGGGAAGGTTACAGAAAAATTTCTGAAAATGAGCACGGTAGCTTACTACAGCCTTACTGTCATCCGTAAGTGGAAGATGTTTGGGCATTTCCTAGAGCTTGCCCGCCATCTAAGCTGAGTGATCGATGGAAAAGAGCCTTAGTCAGAGAGGTGATCAATAACTCGATGGTCACAATTCTGTCTGAGCTCAAGCATTGTTCTGTGGAGAGAGGAGAATCTTACAGAAGCACAACCATCTGTGCAGCAATCCACCAATCAGGCCTGTATAGATAGAGTGGCCAGACGGAAGCAACTCCTCAGCCTGGAATTTGCCAAAAGGCATCTGAAGGACTCTCAGACCATAAGAAACAAAATTCTTTGGTCTGATGAGACTAAAATTGAACTTTGAATGAACGTCAAGCGTTACGTTTGGAGAAAACCAGGCACCGGTCATCACCAGGCTAATACCATCCCTAAAGTGAAGCATGGTGGTGGCAGCATCATGCTGTGGGGAAGTTTTTCAGCAGCAGGAACTGGAAGACTAGACTTTCAACTGAAAGATGAACGCAGCAATGTACAAAGACATCCTGAATGAAAACCTGCTTCAGAGTGCTCTTGATCTCAGACTGGGGCAACGGTTCATCTTCCAGCAGGACAATGACCTAAAGCACACCGCCAAAATATCAATGGAGTGGCTTCACGACAACTCGGTGAATGTCCTTGAGTGGCCCAGCCAGAGCCCAGACCTAAATCCTATTGAACATCTGAAAATGGCTGTACACCGTCGCTTCCCATCCAACCTGATAGAGTTTGAGAGGTACTGCAAAGAGGAATGGGCAAAAATTCCCAAAGACAGGTGTGCTAACTTGTCAAATGTGCAACAATTTTTAAAAACTCTTTCTTTACATTGTCATTATGGGGTATTGTGTGTATGATTTTGAAGAAATAAATGAATTTAATCCATTTTGGAATAAGGCTTTAACATTAAAAAAGAGTGGAAAAAGTGAAGGGCTATAATACTTTCCCGATGCGCTGTACTTATAGCATAGAAAGCTGACTGAATAGTTTGTTTATTCAATTCAATTCAATTCACCTTTATTTGTATAGCGCTTTTACAATGTAGATTGTGTCAAAGCAGCTTCACATAGAAGGTTATAGTAAATTGAAAATGTCAGTCCAGTTATTAATGTTTGAGTTCAGTTCAGTTCAGAGTTGTTTAATATTCACTACTTAGAGTCCAAACACAGAAGAGTAATCCATCGGTGCGCAGCTCTAGCTGCAGTCTAGGCGCCGGAGGCTGGAGAACTCGAGGCTCGTCTGTCCTTGGAGGGTCACAGGAATCCGTCTCTTGCTTGCTACTCTGCCAAGCAGCTGCTCGGGATACAGTGAGGTCCAGGATTATGGAGCCTTGGAATCGTCTCGTCGCGGGTCTTGGATCGCATCCGTTGCGCTGGATAGTCTCTGGGGGCCTGGGGATGAGTATCCCCAATTGGAAATAGAGAACAAAGAGAATAATTAGCGTAGCTGCTGTTCATAGTGTATATAAACGAGATGCGTGGAGCAGATTCATGCATCATACCGCTAAGTGATGTATTGAGTGTATGCTTTACTAAAGAGATAGGCCTTTAATCTAGTTTTGAACTGCGAGAGTGTGTCTGAGCCTCGGACATTATCAGGAAGGCTATTCCAGAGTTTAGGAGCCATAAATGAGAAGGCTCGACCCCCTTTACTTGACTTTGCTATTCTGGGTACTACCAGAAGCCCTGAGTTTTGAGATCTTGAGTATCAATTATATATTTCTACTAAACCTGAAGAGACGTCTAAACTGTCAAAACTAACTGAGTGTATTAAAGATGTTAAAGACTGGATGACCAACAACTTTCTTCTCTTAAAACTGAACTATTACTTATAGGACCTAAATCCTGTACACAGCAGATCTCACAACTCGACCTGCAACTAGAGGGATACAGAGTCTACTAGAGGGATACTGTGTTTATAACTACAGTTGTGTTGTACCACAGCAACACTGTAATTACAGTTTAATTCAAGTAATTATCTATAGTATGCTTACAAACACTAAAGTATTTAGTATAGTATTTTGTCATGTAACG
Organism: Danio albolineatus; assembly: GCA_903798035.1. Lineage (NCBI taxonomy): Eukaryota > Metazoa > Chordata > Actinopteri > Cypriniformes > Danionidae > Danio > Danio albolineatus. The sequence continues at coordinate 4,809,714 of CAIGQQ010038338.1, forward strand.
TAATAGCTTATACAGTATCTACCGCCTCAATGACAGGCAAAAATATTTGAGTTCAGCAGAAAACTCAGCCCTCTTCATGATAAAAGGATCATGCCCAACATATGAGCTTATTTTCTATTTATATCTCCTTTGAAATATGGTATAAATCGTAAAAATACAGACTTTCCTCTTTGTCTCCCATTCAGTTTGTCACTTCCTGCCCTCCATCTGAATTTCGCGCGTCACCAGAACCACGTGATTGAAAACAACCTATTCAGGGAGGGTGAATAATAGTGTCTCCAGCTGTATTATATCTCTTTTTCAGGTTTAATACAGAGCTAAATGCATCAGCGAATGTGTGTGTAGTGATTGTGGTGTTTGTGTGTGTCAGCATGTGTTCAGAGCAGTGGAGTCAGTGGCAGACGGAGTTCAGAGGGCAGATCAGAGCTCTCAGACACTGGCTGAAGACCATGGAGAACAGACTGCCTGACCTGGAGCCTGCAGTGAGTCTCACACACACATAAACCAATAAACAAACACACACAGAACCATACACACACAAACAAACAAACATACACACGCACATGAACAAGCAAACACACTCATAGGCAAACACACATACACACATGCAGAGAGATACATACAAAAAGACACAAAGATGTACACACAAACAAACAGACACACACACACACATCGGCATACACGGATACGCAAAAACAAACAAAAGACACAGGCTTACACACACACAGAGACACACAAACACATATCGACATACACACAGGCACAAACAGATAAACACAAATAAGCACACACACACACGCACACACAAACAAACAGACACATACACGTAAACAAACAAACACACTCATCGGCATACACAAACACACACGCACAGACACACAAACAAACATACACACAGACACAAACAGATAAACACACATAAACAAACTAACACATGCATAGGCATACACACACACAAACACACACACAAAGAGACGCACACAAACAAACACAACCACAGATTATCACACAGACAAAAACAAACATAACCAACATAAACAAGCAAACATACACATAGGCATACACACACACACACACACACACACAAACAAACACACACACACAAACAAACACAGAGACAGACACATACACAAACAAGCACACACATAGACAAACAACCACAAATGATACATACACATACACAATCAAATGCATAGGCATAGACACAAACACACATAAAGAAACACACACAAAGAGACACACAAACATAGACGGGCACATACACAAACACAAGACCAGAGGCTTGTGATTGGTTCCAAACACCTGTTTATTACACTAAAATTACATTAATTGCGAATCTTCATTCACCGGCCACTTTATTAGGTACACCTGTCCAACTGCTCGTTAACACAAATTTCTAATCAGCCAATTACATGGCAGCAACTCAAGCATGCTCAAGACGATCTGCTGCAGTTTAAACCGAGCATCAGAATGGGGAAGAAAGGTGATTTAAGTGACTTTGAACGTGGCATGGTTGTTGGTGTCAGACAGGCTGGTCTGAGTATTTCAGAAACTGCTGATCTACTGGCACAACTAGGGTTTACAGAGAATGGTCCGAAAATGAGAAAATATCCAGTGAGCGGCAGTTCTGTGAGAGCAAATGCCTTGTTGATGCCAGAGGTCAGAGGAGAATGGCCAGACTAGTTTCAGCTGAAAGGCAACAGTAACTCAAATAACCACAAGCGAGGTCTGCAGAAGAGCATCTCTGAACACACAACACGTCCAACCTTGAGGCGGATGGGCTACAGCAGCAGAAGACCACACCGGGTGCCACTCCTGTCAGCTAAGAACAGGAAACTGAGGCTACAACTCACACAGGCTCACCAAAATTGGACAATAGTAGATTGGAGAAACGTTGCCTGGTCTGATGAGTCTCGATTTCTGCTTCGACATTCGGATGGTCGGGTCAGAATTTTGAAGTCAACAACGTGAAAGCATGGATCAATCCTACCTTGTATCAACTGTTCAGGCTGGTTGTGTAATGGTGTGGGGGATATTTTCTTGGCACACTTTGTGCCCTAGTATCAATTGAGCATCGCGTCAACGCCACAGCCTACCTGAGTATTGTAGGCAAAAGTGGGTCTAACCTAGTGCTAGTAAGGTGTACCTAATAAAGTGGCCGGTGAGTGTATAAAAAGTATGCGAAAAAAATGGTTTGTATTCACAACATTTAGCATTATTTATTTATTCAAAATCCTGAACCGTCTGTATATTTCCACTCTCTTTAAACCCCAGGACCTAATATGTATTTCATGCCCATTATTTAATTTCCTTCAGTTACTTTCTATTGCCGGTTTTTAATTCAATACCTAACAAGCTCAGGTTTCTTTTGTGCTGCAGTTGAGTTTTTAACCATCTCCACCCATGCTTTTGTTATGTGATGAAAGATTATATATCATTTCTCATGACATCATACTGTAAGGAGATAAACAATCAGGTTTAGTGAAGACTCTGTAGCGTATGTATTCGCATCTACAGCTTCATCTTCCTGGTGTTGGGTTGTGGCTGAAAGGGCATTTGCTGTGTAGAACATGTGCTGAATAAGTTGGCGGTTCATTCCACTGTGGCGACCCCTGATTAACAAAGGGACTTAGCCGAAAAGAAAATGAATGAATGAATGATATTTTATATGTAATTCAAATGCATAATTTCAACATTTAAGCCTACTGTATAGTGGGCTTAAATGTTGAAATTATGCATTTGAATTACATATAAAATATCATACATTTATTCGTTTTCTTTTCGGCTTAGTCCCTTTGTTAATCAGGGGTCGCCACAGTGGAATGAACTGCCAACTTATCCAGCACATGTTCTACGCAGCAAATGCCCTTTCAGCCACAACCCAACATCAGGAAACACTCATATACTCCCACATTCACACACATGCACTACGGCCAATTTAGCTTTTTCAAAATGTAATTATTAAAAATCAATAAAAAACATATTTTTAATATTTAATTTTTCTTCTTACTTTTTTTGAATGTTTATTAGTAAATTATTTAGATGTGTAAAATATTCCACCTCTAAAGAATATTTAAAAAAAACAAACCAAAAAATACAAAAGTATGAATTCTCATAAATAAAATAATAATAAAATCAAACATAAAAGTGTTTTACAATCAATTTTTTATTAATCATTCAGACTAAACATCCGTAACCAGCTAAAAAAAATGACTTTTTGCTACATGTTCAAACTACTTATCTAAAACAAGCTACAATTCTTAAGTTGTTTTGTGGACAAACTAATTGCTTTATGTTCAATCTGCTTAAATTTGTACAAATAATTAAGTTAACTCAATTTGTGGTGGGACAGGATGAAGGAATTACAGTGCATTAAATATTCTTATAACATGACCAAATGAAATAAAAAAATAAAATAAAATAAATAAAAAACCTTTTGCTGAGCACCTCTGGCACATGTGGGCCCCTCTGAGGGCCTGGAGTGGTGATTGTGTTAGCCGGGGCCGTATTTGATGAATCTGCCTCTGTGATGTGAATAAAGCTGATCAAAGCCGGCGCTGGTCTGAGGATTTTCCCCGTGGTGCTCCAGTAAAACATCCCTGTCGAGTCTCCTCAGAGGATGCTGTGGTCTGTGTTTGGGGCCCGAGCACACATGACAGAGCTCTCTGAAAAAAGCCCATAATTCTCCAATGAGGAGCCGAGGGGCCCGAGGAAAACACTGCAAGTCTCTTATCTGGACACAATGGAGAAGCTGAAGCTCTCGTCTCTGTTTTCTCTCTGGAATTGAGTCGTCCACTGTCAGCTTATTTTGGTATAACTTTAGTTTAAAGTACATATGAAATCAAAGGTAACCAAATTGGTTTTGTTAGCCCACATTGCTAGTTTTAGGGTGAACAATTAATCTGTGACAAAAAGAAAAAAAAAAGAGTTTGCCCTTGTAATTTAAATCTGAAAATGCACTTCCTGTTTGTTTTCAGTTAAATTCTCAGGCCCCGTTTACACTAGTGCGTTTTAGTTTTAAAACGGCGTTTTAGCATAAAAAACGATCCGCGTCCACACTAGCGTTTCACCCAGTGTTTCTGAACATATCGTCGTCCATCACATGACCATTCGCGTACTCTGGGCATGCGTGTTCAAGTATAAACCGTCTTTTTCAAGCAGCGTAACAGATTTAAAAAACCAAGAGAGTGGTGTAACTGATGTGTTTTTTGTCGTAGAGGAAAACGTAAAGGTATATTGAGTTCGTGTTAGCCACGAACCTTATTTAAGCGATTCAACTGAAATCCTATTGAAAAAACCCATTGACTTTGGGACGAGGGAAGCGGAACTGCTAAAATGCTAACTCGCTTCCGGGTTTCCACTCTTTTGCTTGATGTTCAATCTGCTTAAATTTGTAAAAACAATTAAGTTAACTCAATTTGTGTTGGGACGGGATGAAGGAATTACAGTGAATTAAATATTCTTGTAAAATGACCACCTGTAATAAAATGCGTGCTCAAGTATAAACAGGAAGCATGTGTCTCGCTCAGCATTTGGTTATTGTTAGTCAACAAACGCAAACCCAAAACCGGCGTTCTAAATAGGGCTTACGCCGCTTGAACCGCGAGCGATTAGCGAGTGCTCGAACAGTAGCTTGCCTCTTGCGAATATATGTAGCTGTTGTAGTAAAAAAGGCAGAGTTTAACTGCACAATAGCGCCTAAAACAGACAATAGTGCAAACGACGCTCCCATTTCTGTGTCCAGCAGCCACACCTCCGTTTTCAGATGTCTCTGTTTTCCCCCATCCACACTGAGACGGAGTAGCAGCGTTTTAGAATGAAAACGGCCTCTCCAGTGTTTCCAAAACACTTCGTTTTCGGGGCTTGAAAACTCCGGCGTAGTGTGGACAGATGGCGTAACCGTAGCAAAACTTATGCGTTTTAAAACGAAAACGCATTAGTGTAAACGGGGCCTCCGATTACGTCTGTCTGAGGTATTGGGTGGGGCTAATATACTTAACCACGCCCCTTTAAGTGTCAGAGCTATGACAACAAACAGAAATGGCGAGGAGGAGGTGACTGTTCTGCTGTAATAGTTCACCCGAAACCCTTTTCCCAATCTTTGAACTGTCTAGTTTACTACATCCAATCAGCTCATAGTAGAAAAAAACAAGCCACACCCACTGTTTTCTCATTCAATATACAGTTTCTCTAGGAACTGTGTCACAATGCGGAAAAAATGGTTGCAGCTTCTGGTTCAAAGGTGCTGTTTGTAAATTTGACAGTGGTGGAACTAGGTGTTGCGCTTCTTGATCAAAACAAACCCAAGCGCAGGTTGCCAGATTGAGGACCAACAGGAGTGAGTGTTCTAAATAAAAGCAACGACATGCAATAGAAGGAATATTAATATAGTTTTTGTCCTAACCAACACCTCGAATTGATATTTTATAGGTCTAAATGTACCTGGAACAACGTATTTTACATTGCACAAAGATGTCGACTGAGTTGCATATTTTCAACAAGATTAAAAAGAATTATTCATTGGATTTACTAGTTTTTTTTTTAAGTTAAATGGTTGCAAACAATTTATTTTGGCTGAATTTAAACAAATTTAAGTAATGTTCAACTTCATTCATTCATTCAACTTCGGCTTAATTAGCAGGGGTCTCCACAGTGGGATGAATCACCAACTATTCCGGCATATGTTTCAGTCAGCTGCAACCCACTAATGGGAAACACCCATGCACACTCTCATACACACACGAACTCATACACTACGGCCAATTTAGTTTATTCAATTCACATAGCACATGTCTTTGGTCTGTGGGGGAAACTGGAGCACCCAGAGGAAACCCACCCCAACACATGCACATGCAAACTCCACACAGAAATGACTCAAACCAGTGACTTTTTTGCAGTGCTAACCACTTATCCACTGTGCCACTTATGTTCAACTTCACATGTTTATTAAAATTCAGCACTAATAAATTGTTTGCAACCACTTACCTTAAAAACAAATGAGTAAATCCAGTGAATATTTATTTTTCAGTCTGGGTAGTTTGGGCTTTACAAGACAGTTTCACAGACTCTTCAGTGTGCCCTTCATCACCAGAGTCATCGGCTGTGATTGTTGCAGGGCCTCATCCATTGCTTCCTGCTAACGGTAAAGTCTTTGTGTGTCTGTGTGTCTTTATCCTAAGCCTGTGGCAAACTCTGCATCTCAAATGAGTCTCGCACACATAACCTGCAAACAGGCTGGAGATGGAGCGGAGTGAAGGGTTACAGCGCAGCAGGGTCTCTTTTCTCCATCCAGAGCTTCTTGACCGCAGGAAATCAAGATGCACTTTGCAAGCACACACTCTTTTATGGAGATAGATCAGTCTCAAAAAATAAAATTCAAACATGCACAGCACAATTCACATTTACAAAATACAATTGGTAATTTCATAGCACAATTCATAAATCATAGATCGTTCCGCCAAATGAATTGGATTTTTGTATATTACAAATCATGTTTTGAATTTATGAATTGGGCTTGTGTACCACCCCAAATCAGAAAAAATTGGGACAGTATAGAAATCCAATCCAATTTCTAATCCAATTTAATGATCTATGCTCAGCTAAGCTAAAACTGCTCCCACCAGACTGAGAAATCATCTGAATATATTAAAAATTGCTTAAACTCAACTTGTTTATCTCAAGGGGAGCCTACTTAGAAAAAAAGAGTGAATTTGTGAGTGAAATTGTGTTGTGTGCCGTACATGGTTTACTGATTTGCACGTAAACATATAAAAAACAGTTTCTGAAATAATCTTGATAACTCTCTGCTTGTTTGAGCATGTGAACACACTCGTTGACATAGCTTAATGTTTTGTATCGGATAAAATCTTTTGTGATTATTTTATCATAGATTACAAAAGGGTATTTGCCCCTTAAAGGGATAGTTCACTCCAAAATGAAAATTGCATTATCATTTATTCACCGTTCACCATACCTGTCAACATTGGGATGTGAAAGTAAGGGATAACCCCCCAACCCCAAATGAAAGCATTGCTGTTTATTCTCATTTAAGACAAAATTTGTTGTGCTTAAAAGAAAACCCACATCTTTACGTCTTCTTCTTCTTATTATTCTTATTCTTCTTATTATTATTATTTTATGTGTATATGTCTGTTCAAACGCACTCAAAACCCAATGTCAACTTTGTTACGCTTCAAATCATGTGTACAGAATCTATTTGGGAAACAGCATTTGTTTATTACTATGGAGCACATCTGACAGTCACGCACCGCTACATGAACTGACTGTTTTGAGGATTGCATAGTAGGGGCAACGGCGCCTGCAATTTAAAAGGAAGGAAATCCCGCCATTTTCAAGTGTTTTTATGCCTAAATAACATAAAAGCACAGAGCAGATTCACATTTAAGACCAAGGAGCATCCACTGGTGGTTCATCAGTATAGCTTGCGTCCTTGTAGAGAGGATTGGATTTTTAATGTTTATTGCCACCCTTCATAAAAAGATTGAAAATATGGGAGAAATATGGGAAAATACCTAAATGGGACGATAGCGGAATAGAATAGTAAAATACAGGAGAATCCCGGGAAAAACAGAAGTGTTGACAGGTATGCCCTTTACATGTTCCAAACCCATTTGAGTTTATTTTTCTGCTAAACACAAAAGAAGATATTTTGAAGAAAAAAAGCTAGAAACGGGTAACCATTTACTTTCATAGTATTTTTTATTCCTATACTATAAAAGTCAATGGTTAGAGGTTTTTAGCTTTCTTCAAAATTTCTTCTTTTGTGTTCAACAGAAAAAGGAAACTCATAAACTTTTAGAACCACTTGAGGGATAGTAAATAGTGAATAAATTTTAATTATGAGGTGAACTATCCCTTTAAATATATTTCATGCATTGTAACGACTCATTACACATGGGACAAAAAAGTTTTTGTTACTTGTTTAATAAAAGAAGTTAAAAGCAATTATTTCTTTTAGGTGTAACAACTTGAAGTAATTAGTTTAAGTTTTCAATTTTACAGTGCACTTTAGAGATAAACACCAAAGCCTTGCTTCTGTCTTCCTCCTTTGTTTATAATCCCCTGTGATGGATTCATTTCCAGCATCCCAGCAGGGAAGCCAGTCTTTGTTGGTCTGTTTTGGGAAGCAACCGTTCTGGTCACACATGAGTGTTTTTGTGGAATGACACATCGATTGTGCTGCAGTTTACATTAGTCATTAGACACAGCTCGTATTGTGTCCGCTGAGGTGCTGATTATCCTCTGATGGAACCAACACAGGCTTACTGGATATATACGTGAATCAGCCTTAACATGTGTAAAAACATACTTTCGACTCCAGTTTATGGGTAAAATGAACACTAGGGGGCAGTGTGAGGGCAACAGATTTTGTTTCTTTTCCCACTAATGATATTTAAAGAGACAAAATTGACAATGGGGCGCCACGGTGGCGCGTGAGTAGCACGTTCGCCTCACAGCAAGAAGGTTGCTGGTTCGATCCCCGGTTGGGGCAGGTCCCGGTTGGGCCAGTTGGCATTTCTGTGTGGAGTTTGCATGTTCTCCCCGTGGTTGCGTGGGTTTTCTCCGGGTGCTCCGGTTTCCCCCACTGTCCAAAGACATGCGGTACAGGTGAATTGGGTAAGCTAAATTGTCCATAGTGTATGTGTGTGAATGAGAATGTATGAATGTGTTTCCTAGAGATGGGTTGTGGCTGGAAGGGCATCCGCTGCGTAAAACAAATGCCGGATAAGTTGGCGGTTCATTCCGCTGTGGCCACCCCGGATTAATAAAGGGACTAAGCCGAAAAGAAAATGAATGAATGAATGAATATTGACAATTAACAGATTAATTTTGTTTAGTTCTTTGCACAACACCACATAAACACCACAAAACAACAACGCCTGTTTATGATTTATAAATTATTTATATCTATCTCCGTATGGACACAGTTCTGGTGTGGTCAGCTCATTTTGTAAGGTATTGTGCTTGTGCTGCTTGAGTTTAATCCGATGAAGCACGCTTCCACAAAAAAAGATAGAAGTAATGTAAAATCAAGGTAAATCTATGTGGTGGCAGTGCATTTTCTCTTGAGTCTGGTTTTGGAAACAATATTGGTTGGGGCTAGGGAAGGATTTAGCTCAGTGATTCGCTACCTGATCTGTTCGTACAAGACGTACAAGAAGGTGTGTGTCTGAAACATTCAATAAAACATAAACAAATCATATGTGGCCAGTTGAACACCTTCATTCGGCCTGCGAGGGAGTTTTTAACGTGTTGCTTCTGAGTAACGGTTTGATTTCAGATTTAGTAAGTTGATGATACAATACTAGCTAACGCAGCTTGATGGCAGTATTGCACACGGTACAGTTAGCGAAACAATTGAATTGGAACACACTCTCGGTTATTAGAATTCAACCGTTAATGAGTGAAAATGAGTGAGGCAAAAAAAAAGAAAATTGGACTCTGATTGTTTTGTGTTTAAGGAAGAATGGACAATAAAATTCTTCTTTGTCAATGACAGACAGAGGTGCGGTACGTCTAATATGCCAAGAATGTATTGGATTTTTTAAAGATTACAGCTTCATGTGACATTTTTGGTCATTCAATTCTCGTCATTTGAGATTTTTTCAACACAGACTCATTGTGAAAACCTACCCCTGTATACATTCCTGGAGAGCGCGAATTATGTAGCCAGAGCTACGTATGGTACGACCGCTATGGGGCGATATGATGCCGTCGATGTATTCTGTTTATTTTCTCGCTACCAGCTGACCGCTTACCTCTGTGTGGATGACTTTTCTGCTCTTACCAGTTTGTCCATTGAGGACTTGCGATGCAGGGAGGAGTTGACCGCAATGACAGGGTTTGAGAATAATAGGGTGAGAATATGGTAAGATATGAAAATGTGGTAAAAATCAGGTGGCCGTGAGGGCTTTTCTTTTTCTGGATTGCTTTTGAAAACACTGTCGGTTGGGTTTAGTGAAGGGGGTGGGCGGGTCAGTCGGTGCTTTTAAAAACATTATCAGTTGGGATTAGGGAAGGGGGTGGGCTGGGGAGTGGTCGGTCGGTCAGTCAGTCAGTTGACAGCAACCTCTGGTGGATTTATGTGAGAAAAGCAGGCGTGAATGGCTCTTGCGAGAGAAATTTGAGATCTGAAAAAGTGTACACAACAGCCTCTGGTGGATTCCCGAAAACAAAAACTACAAAAAAAACGTAGCTCCTGCGACACACTTGGCACTTTCCAGAAATGTATGCAGGGGTACGTTTCAATAATGAGCCTGGGTTGTCTTTTTTTCTATCAGACAACATATTTTTTAAATTTTCCACTGTAAAAAAGTTATTTTATTAATGTCATGGTCTTATGATGCAAATTAATTTGTCTTAAAATTAATTTGACTGAATAATAACAATGAAAAAAAACTGTAATGTGTTAAAGTGACACATTTCTTTCAATTAATACATGTTCCATGCATTATGCCACTATAAATGTAGTGACGTTCCAATGTTGGTATGTTGGTCCAAAGGTCCGCTATTGTTGGTAGAGCAAGCAAGTTTTGCACGCGTAAAAGTCAGAGTCTGTAGGCAAAATAGATGCAAATAAAAACGTTTTTATATTCCAATCAATAAAATTCCATTCATCTGTATTACGCTACTCTCTCTAGCTTAAGTTTTGTGACGTTACGTCACGCTGAGTTACGGTCAAAAACTGTGTGCTTCCTACCAACGCTCTCTCTCTCCATGCAGTGAAGCCACAGTTATATAATGTTGTACTGACACCTTGTGGCCAATCGCCAATATACAATGTATGGCTCCTACAATAAATAAAAGTTACTTTATGAAGGATTTGCCATGTGGCCCTTCACTTGGTTTGCAAAACTTGATGTGACCCTCTGGTCTAAAAAGTTTATCCACCGCAGCCCTAAGGCCTCATTTACACTGAATGCATCTTTGCTTTTAAAAACGCAAGACCATGCACTCGGTAATGGGCTTTAAAAAAGTGCACCATAATGTGAGGTCCACTTGATGCGAGGTCCATGTAAGGCAGTATGATGAACCTGATATTCGAAATAAAAATATGATATTGTAAGCACTTCAAGATGTGTTATATAACTCATGATATCTAGACGAAGCCATAATGAGCATCTGCTTTGCCATGATATAAAGGTAAATAAAACAGTTGTCATAGCAACTTTCTACTAAAAACAGGCTTAATTTGTGCTGAATGCCGGATACGGCACCTCTGAAATCTGATCCAGCACCTCATTTTACTGATCCCCCTCCTCACATGCACCTCTGCCCCGCCCCGCTCTTCACTTTCTTCTGTGACTCCCCAACCCTCTTCACTTTTTTTTCAGTCCCCGATACTCCACCCCCAAGCCAACCGTCGTCCGTGACACCCCGCCCTCCTCTGGTAACATGTCAGTTCCGTTACCTCGATCTGTTCTGGGACCTCACAATTTACAAATTAAGCACTGCTCACAACGGTTGCCCCGCCTCCGAACTCTTTTGATTGGTCCACAGCTTTTGGACTTGACAGTGATGAGCTGCGCTTGTTTGAAAGTTTCAGATCTTTCAACTTGAGGCACCTAAAAAAACGTGACTCTTACCTGCACGCTCCTTTAAAATATACAAGACATTAGCACAACGTCACACATGTTCGTCAAGCACGTTTAAATTGAAAAACAATAGAAAAGTAAATGTATTCAGTGTGAACGACCCCTTGGTAACATATTACAGATTCACTAAAATGTAGACGGCGCCTTCTAGAGGATTTGTCGTCTGAGATGTGCAATGAAACATATGTGGAACAACGTGAAGGTAAAAAGATAAACCGAGGTACGTATTTCCAATGAGCCTGGGCTGGAAGCAACCCTTGTATGTTAATTGATGATGGGGGAGGAGAGCATCTCTGCAGGATTAATCCACTTAAGATCTCTCTGGGCTTTTACACACTAGGGACCTGTGATCAAATTTGGCCACATCTGCAACCCATTTGGCATTAGACTGATTCGTCTGCTGCCCTCCGAACACATACAGGACATGTTCAGACACATAGACTATAGGCCTGAGAGGGAATATTAATCATTTCCTGCTCCATTTTACTATTTGTGAATGTGAACTGCATAATATAAAATGTGATTTTGAGATTGTTCGTGACTCACGTTGGCATTGGAGTGAAACATTTCCTTGAGCGTTATCGTATGCTTCACATGCTGGATGAATGATATGGTCAATGAGAGAACAAAGGGATTTTTTGTTTGAGTGAACAGTAAGGCTGGATCAGGTGTCTGGTAGATTGGCTACATAATAGCAGTACAGCAGTGCCAGAGCAGAACACAACAGTGCTCTCTGTCTTTGATTTCATCTCTCTTTTGATCATTAATGGTATTATCATGCATAATATATTCAGTGGTGTATAAAGTAACTAATTACAAATACTCTGCACTACTGTAATTGAGTAGTTTTTCTCAGGAATTGTAATTTACTGAGTAGTTTTAAAAATGTGTACTTTTACTTTCCCTTGAGTACATGTTTAGTGCTGTATCGGTACTTTTCCTCCACTACTTTCCTTCAACCTGCAGTCACTACTTCATTATTTCTTGTCTATGGTCATTGTCTAAAGTAGAAAAATCAGTCCTGTGATTCCTGTCCAATTAAATCACACATAGAAAGTAAATCACACCATACTGAACAACCTCAAGACATGGGCGCTTTATAAATGCAGCAAACCTTTGGGAAACATTAAAAATGTCCAAGAAGATGTTCAAAATCTGTACACGCAATGATCCAGAGACTGTTTATAGACTGCATGTGACTGAAAATGATGGATGTCGACTGTATGATGACTGAAATCACCAAACAGCCT